>RJWM01020390.1:0-36847 GCA_004363535.1 Dasyprocta punctata
GCAAAAATAGTTGAATATATTTCTGCAACAAATTGGAGTGGGGAGAGCATTATTCAAGCTTCTGAAATGAAAAGTTAATAAAAATCACTTCAGATTTTGAACACATTTCAGGATTTGGATGGATGAGGCAGAATTTAACATTTGACTCTGTTCTGGAAGAACACAGTATAATTAAGATTTTATGAGAAATCTGATTATGCGGCTTCATGCTGGTATGTATTGTGCATATGTGTGTGGAGCAGTGGTAATTCAGGTTGGGTTTGGTTCCATAAAACAAGAAAAAACCCCACACGATTAATTATCAAAATTTATAGTTTGACGTTTCTGAAAATAGTGTCATAGGCTTTAGGCATAGTTTGATCAGGGCTTCAGTTCCTTTTCTGTGTGATTGCCTAAACCTTGCGTTCTGCTGTGGGTCTGTTAGATCCTAGACTGAATTCTCATAGGGTAAAGGCTGCTGTCATGCTGGGTCTCACATTTGCAAATACACCATCCACTGAAAAGAACTTAGTGATCTTTAAACAAAAGGACTCACCTTTACTTGTAGTTTCTTTTCTCATGTTTTGCCTATGTCTGAACCACAGGCAAATGACTTGCTTGAATTTGTTTAGTCTTGGGATATCTACCCACCAAAACTCCAATCTGATGATCAAATCAATTCACTGCAAACGCCACAGCCACTGGCAAGAGAGAGAGAGAACAGGAATCGATGCTGGGACAGCCCTACAGGGTCTGCATTGGGAGAATCCTGAGTGGGAGGCAGGGAGGAGAGGGCTGTGTTGTATCAGCCATTGGGCAGTTTCTAAACTTGCAGTTTTCTCAGAAGATAGATTTAGAAACTGACCTCTCAGCAAAGAATGTTTTTCACAGTATTAAAAATGTTCTAATGTAACCTGAAAATTAAAATGGAGCTAAGAATAGCACAGATTTAAAAGGGTCAGTAACGATGATGATGTGAGACTGTGATGAGTACGAGTCTCTGGATTCCTTGCCCTGAGATACCAGCTCGGTGAGGACAGCTGGATCTACCCGAGCTGAAAAAGCGGTACCTTCCTATTCACTTTCTCTTTTTTGATGCCCCTACAAGAAGTTATTTATACTTTACCAATTTATTTCCATGTCTATCATTTGTTTCACTCCTCTGGAAAACGTGTGCCACACACATGGGGCTTTTTGACTGTTTTGAGCTTTCATGAAATAGGGCTTCCATTCGGTTAGGAGCTTGATAAATATTTGATGGCTGCATTAGCATGTGTCACTATATTATACTAGCGCTTGAGTTTACAAGTCAGTAAACATTCTTTAAGAAGACCACTGAATACAAAAGCCATGACATGTCTTTCTCCAGATACTTTCTTCTTCTTCTTCTTCTTTTTTTTTTTTTTTTTTTGTGGCACCAGGGATTGAACTCACAGCCTCACGCCTGCCAGACAGGCGCTTAAGCCACTGAGCCAAACTCCTGGCCCTAGTTTTTTGAGGCAGGGTCGCACTATGTAGCTCAGGCTGGCCTTGCGCTTGCCTTGTAGCCCAAGCTGGCCTCGAACTTACAATGCTCCTCCTACCTCAGCCTCCCGAGTGCTGGGATTAAAGATGTCCAGATGCCTTCTGAGGCCGTTTGTAACCCAGACCGTGGCCCAGTTCCTGGTGTGCAGCCAGGCACAGCTTGCCTGTAATTCCAGGGTTGAGAAAATGGGCTACCAAGGTAGAAATGAGCGACGGTCCATTTCATATGCTGTATTCTTGCTAATCACATCCTCCCGCTGCAGACAGGGGACTTCATGAATAGTTGTTCTACTTTACTGTTAAATACCAAAAGGAAAATAGACCAGAAGCTTTACTCACTCTTTAGCACTTAAAAAATATCTGATAATGTAAAACTAGGGCAGCAGGTGGACCCTATCTAACGTAAGTTGGAATTGGATGAATCTGGGTTTTCAGTATTCAAGATGGAAAGCTTTGTAAACCTTTGTAACGTCTTCATTTATGCAAGAGAGTTTTGAATAGCCTATGAGGTTATTTATGTTAACACACCATCTTATTTCATCGTAGCCTTCACAATCTAGTCCAGGGTGGGCCAGTTATGTCTGTGCATTCAAGCACAAAATCAATGAAAGTAGAAGAGTTGAATCCATCAGTAGCTTCATTGGCCCATTACACTGACCACTGGAATCAGTGTTTTAAGATCTCCGAACAGTATTTACCCACTTTCTCTGTATTTAATATTGTCTACACAGTTTTCATTAACCAGCAGATTGATAAGATGGAGGCAGCATGGTATTTGGAGTTGGAAGGTCAAGGTTGAATTTTAGCTCAGCTGGTAGCTGTGTGAGGAGGTTTGTACAAGACGCATGGTCGATTACATCCAGCTCAGTTTCCTTAGTGTCTCTGGCAGAGCCCTAGAGTAACTGGTTACTACAAAATCCAGTAAATACTTGTTGGATGTATGCATAATCTTCGTATCTTTAGAGTCATGGCTTTTAAGTGCATGTGTTTCACTTTCAAAATGACTTCTTATGACTGATAAGCATATATAACTCATTACACAAACTAGCAAAGTTCAGATGATGTTTCTGAAATACAACACTGTGGAGATACAGATCATCACCATCTCAACTGCACATCACAAATAATATCTTTCCATAAAAATAGCTCCCTAAGTGCTAAAGGAGGTATTGAGTAATTTACCCTAGAATTCAAAGTTTACATTTCAACTAGAATGACAATACTTAATTAGCTAATTTAAGAAGTTCATTGCTTTTAATTTTAATCAGTAGCATACCTGTGTACACACACATACCAACACCCACTCCAGCAATTTGGTTACTTTCCAAATTATAATCACGCTCTGTAATAAGCATTAGAACCAAAGTTGTTTTTCAAGTTAATGATTTTTTCTGACATGACACAATTGATATAATTGCAAATTATGTTTTGTAGTAGATGGAATATATACTCATTTTTAATTTAGGGATCAGATCAGCAATTTTTAAAAGTAAGATTTCACGTTTAAACATTTAATGCGATGCACATTTAATTTTCAAAACATTGCTTCAGGCAATGGTTTGACATTTTCTTATAATTTATCAAATTGCTTTTCAGGATTTAGCTAAAAAATTAATTTCCTATAGTAGCTCCTTAAAAAATTATGAACATCATATCAAACTTCACAACCATCTTCAGTGAACATCTTTCTTCTCTTTTAGAGTCAGTACTATAGTTATTGTTAATCACTTTTTAAGCTTATGTTATAATCTTAGCAATTTAACTCAAACTAACATGATACCTCTGATGACTGCATTAGTGCATGCTCAGGAAATGTACCTAATGCCAGTTAAAATATTGCAGGAGATACCAGTTATGTGTTTTTCTATATAATATTGCATATTTTATACAAACATTTTGCGTGTCAAAGAATATGAAGGTTAAGTTGGATGCTTATGATCTTGATTTTAAGTTCTTGTGTTTAAGATGTCCCATTTTGTAGGGTATCTGGTTTGCTCAGCCTTTAAAATTAGAGATATTATCATGTTCGCAATCCTTGCTTCAGAGACTGACACTTTCTTTCACAAGGTTGCTGAGTTGTGCAGGCCAGGATTTGCAGATGATAGCTTTCAGCTTTCCGTTCTTCAGTTTGAAACTGGTAGAAACCCTCCCTCCTCACACAGTGTTTTTGTTTGTACCACAGGACCCAGCAATGCGTCTGACACCCTTTACCCTTTTAATCATGGTTTGTTACATAATGCACTGGAGAAGAGATGATAGCAATTTTCATGTGCAGTTTTTTGTTTTTCTTTTTCGCGTACTAGACTGTAAACCTTCTAGAAGCTGTGACCAGTGACTTGGTATAGAACAGAGCTTTACCTGTTCTCTTATGTATGCCTGGTGATGAGTCAACATTTAGAGGTGATGAGGAAGTTCATACGAAGTTTGGAAACTTGTGACACACCCTTACTTGGTCTTCCTTCATGTCTTAGATTCATGTTTCATGGGCATCTAGTGGTAGCGAGTAAATTCAGAGTTAGGATTTATGAGCATATGTCCTAATTTTTGAAATAGCTGTGTTTGTGTATATTTTAAGTGAAGATTACCAAGTTAGAATGTTGCCAATTTGTTGCTCCATGCATATGTTTTTAGAATCTGGAGCTAGAGAACTCTGTGAGACAGTCAAACTTCATCTTTTGTTCCTGTTTTATTATGGATGGCCTTCTATCACTTTGAAAGTGATGTCATTGTATGGAATGCTAGAATAAGTGGATATCCCATTTAGAATCTGGCTTTCAGTTGTCCCTGGAGGCTTTAAAATAAGGTAGCCTGAGTTTAAAAACCTGATTATGGAAATATCTAGTTTCCCCATTCATGTCACGGAAAATTATGTACTTTCATATTTTACCCAGACATTTAGAATTTAGCAGATTCCAGTCCTCTTCACATTAAACCCACAGACTGAAACATCCTTCGGGGGCCTCATCAGCAATGATCCGGGCAGATTTCCCTGTTAATTGGACCTGTGCCATTGGTGGCTTAAATTCATTTCCTTGGTATCTTCTTGGATGTTTTCTTTCTATTTGTCAATACTCAAGTTTCTGATTTCTACACTGTTCTTTTCTCTTGTCTTGTCTTTTTCCAGTACTGGGGCTTGAACCCAGGATCTTCACACTGAGCTACATCCCAGCACTTTTATTTTTTTACTTTGAGATACATTCTCACTAAAGTGCTAAGTCTGGGCTCGATTTACAGTTCTCCTCCCTTAGCTATCTCGAACCCTGGGCTGTGCTTCACTCCCAACGTCTCTCTCTCTCTCTCTCTCTCTCTCTCTCTGTCTCTCCTTTCTCTTTCTCTCTCTCTGTTTCTTTCTTTCTTTTTTGTACAGGGGATCAAACTCACAACCTTGCACTTGCCAGGCAGCTGCTTGTGCCACTGAGCTAAACCCCCAGCCCCTATACATCTTTCTTACTGTTACATTTAATGAAATTTATCTTTAACCGCTGAATTTCTGGTCAGATGAATCTAATGTGGTGACACGTGCTTCCTATGTCTACGTAAATTGATTCATAAATTTTTAAATTCTCTGTCATAACGGGTCCAGCGTGTTGGAATGAAGAAGAAGAAGAAGAAAAGCTTGTAGTCTTTTTAAAGAAGAAATTTTGATGCCAGGTTTGACATGTCTGGGTGATGGCTCCTGAGCCCACCCGTACCAGGAGTGTAGAGCTTCAGTGCTTACCTGCTACTCAGAGATACCAAAGCTCTGAAAATAGTGGAAGTCATTTGATGGCAAAGTTTGACCTGGACTGAGGCACTGTTTACCCTATATAATGTGAACATTCATATAGTTTTTGCTTCAGAAATAGCAACATACTTGACAGAGTACATCCCCAGACCCTGCTGAGAGTGTTACACAAAAATAGTAGGTGCATCTTCCTGAGTCCCAGATTTTTTTAAAAATGTGAACATGAAAACACATGTAATTCCAAGGACTCAGATAACCAGCTGGGGGCCCTTTAAAGGATCAAGATCAGTGGTTGTTTTTGTTAAGAGTGTGACAGGGTCATGATCAGGCATCAATGAATGTTGCCATGTTTAGGGAAATGCAGAAGTTTTCATTCATGCTCCTCACTGTTGTGAATGACTGCACTGTATATACATATATTTTTTTCCTTGTCTGTGCCTGTGGCAGAGATGGAAGAAAGCAGAGGCAGGTGAATCAAAGGTGGTGGGTAGACCAATCGGAAAGGGAAATGTTCAAATAGAAACCATTTTGTTCTAACAGAAAGCAACTTCCAGCAGCTCTGAGAAACACCACAGAACAGTTGGCATGAAACTAGGTGAAGACCCAGAGCTACAGAAAAGCCCTGAGAGAGGCTGATTGCAAAGGAAAGAATTCCCAGTGAAAGCGAGGGTTAGTTTAAGTAATGATCGATCTTAATCTGGATTGTAATTGCCTGTTTATCCTTGCTCACTCTGGATGGTAAGCTCCGTGATCACAGTACTTTGTGTGTGTGATGAAGAGGGTGGGACTTCTCCTCAAACATCCCCTGCCAGGTGGTAGGTGTTCATTAACTATTTGGCAGGATATTAACAAAGAATTTTTAGCTATGATTCAAGGACTCCCAAGTCAGCACCTTATGCTTTAAAACTATAATGGTTACTATGATGGAGTACAGATCAGGCAGGGGAAGGAGAAGACCATGTCCTTCTACTTAGAAGCTGTAGGAGAAGCCCTTCGGATAGAAGAGTGGGACTTATTTTGAAACTTCAGCGCTCATGACATCCCATCCAGTTTCTAATACGTCGTGGCACCCTCTGCCTGTTGAGAATTCCTCTGGTAGGGAGCCACTCTTACTGTGGGAATATTTCCTATTTTTCTTTTGTGCCAAGGTGAAAAGGGAAGAACCATTCTTGCAAAGAGCATTTAACATATTACAAAAACACAGTCATAGAGAGTGAAAGTTACTCTGTGGTGATGACTGTTGGAATATATGTTGGAAGGAAAACCCATGTGACATACTTCCTTTTGGTAAGATAGATCTTTGGTAGCGTGCAACCTTAACTGCTTGACTTTACAGATGGGAATTCTTGCCTGCAAATGCAAAGTTTTCAGCGAGAATTATAATGTTTTAGAGTTTAGTTTGTAAACCCAAGTCTAAGATGATGACTCAGTTCTTAGTTTACACTTTTCTAGCATGACCGGTAAAACCTACATTGTAGATTTCAACTCTGAACTTCATGTTGTACACTCTACTTTCTGTGAACTTGTTGGGCTTGGGATCATGCATCTTATCGTATTTGATGAGGTGGTACTGAATAGCATCAGTGGCAGAAGAAATGAAGATTTATGGATATTGCTTAAATTTAAGGACCTAACCAATACAGAGGCTTTTATGTTGTAAGAACCATCATTTAGAGCCACATGGTAGAAATGCTGATATAGACAAGTGGAATTTTTCAGTTATCAAGGTAGGAAGTCAAAAAGCAGTTTCTAGTTGGTCAAAACAAATATTCTTGATATGAGTATATTATTTAGAGATGTAAAAGTTACCATTAGATAACACAAAAGCTGAAAAGGTTTAAGTCACTCGCACTGACAGTGGAAATAAATAATGAAGGGGGAAGGGAAGAATTAATTTTCCTCATAAAATCCTCCAGTACTGTATAGCATTTAAATATATGCATTCATTATTTTAATAGTGTGAAATTTGATATAAGCATTGATCTAGCATAGCAAATTGACTTAGGCTTTAAATGTTTATTTTCATTACAAGTTAGTTCACATCCATTAGGTTTTTGAGAATGTCAGCAGAGCATAAGAAGAAAATCACCTGTGATCTCTCCAGTCAAAGGTAATTATAGTTACTCTGCCCCTCCCTCCACAGTTTACTTAATAAAAATGGAATTATGGGCGTAATTGTTGATCATCTTTTCTTTTAGGATAATGTCTTTATGATAATAAACAATCATGCCAGTAGGTAAAGTGTGTGTTTATTACGATAGGCATCCTCTGAGGTGGCTTATGTATATCACTTTATTTCCCTAGCAACTGCTGAGATAAGTGCTTTTCTGGTCCTCATTCTGGGAACGAGGTAACCCAAACCCAGGGTGTTACAATGACACATTGCCGGGGGACGGCAGACTCAGGGAGTGAGCCCCGGGAAGGAATGGGCAGGGGCACCTGAAGATGGTCAACTAAATTTTGGCTGAAAGTGTTCTACTTTATTAAACATAGAATGGAGACTAGGGTGTCTTTGATTACCTTAAAATTTCTTTAGGTAGTGACAGTATTCTGTTTTCAGAGAAACTTTTGGACTTTGATTATCAGTTCTTATTGGTCTTTTGCTTTGAATGGTTAGTCATGAAACACAGCTTTTAACATATGTTTAAAGACATGTTGGAGCAGTTTTAGTTCTACAGCGAGTTTTCAGAGATGCTGCCTTGAGTTCCCACATAGCCCACAGCCGATTGGCCCAGCGTGTGCCTCTGACATTAGTAGTACATCTGACACATTTGTTATAATGATGGAGCAGTAGTGATGCCTTAGTATGAGCTAAAGTCCACACTTTATTTAGATTTTCTTAGGTTTTACCTAATGATTTTTCTGTTTCAGGATGCTATCCAGGGTACCAGATAATACTTAGTTTTCGTGTTTCTTGAGACTTCTCTTGTCTCAGGAAGTTTCTCAGACTTTCCTTATTTTAGTGACTTTGAAACTTTGTATATTTGTGAATACTTACTTATGCCACCTTTGGCATCTACAGGAGTTCGTAATGATTTCCCCAACTGTAGTCCATTGTCCTTTGCATAATTGTCATCTCCTCCCTTACTCACATGTGTCTTTCTGCTCTCAGACTGAGAGGCCTGGCTCAACACCCCTGCCATGCCTTTCCTTAACTGTCAGTACACATACACAGCAGGGTCACAGTAGTTAAACCCAACCTCACCAACTGGATTGCAGTGATTAATTTATTTTATCATTGAGTCTTGCCATTTTAAGAGTTTATTTTTCCTTCAGTCCAATCATTTCCAAAGTGTTTCAGGTCACTCTCTCTCTGTCCACTTTGATGAGAGGGCATCCTACAGGCATGTAGTTTTGTCACATGTGGTTTTCCATCTTCAGATTCCTTGATGTCCTAATTTACTTGAAAATGTGCATACATTAAGTTTCATTCTTGGGGCCGGGAGTTTGGCTCAGCAGCTTAAGTGCCTGTCTGGCAGGTGCGAGGCTGTGAGTTCAATCCCCGGTGCCGCAAAAAAAAAAAAAAAAAAAAAAGTATCAAAGTTTCATTCTTTATGCTGTAAAGTTGAATGGCTTTGGCAAATGCATCCTCTTATGTATCTACTATTGTAGTTTCATAAGTTCTGGGACAGGAGGATCAAGAGGATCACAAGTTCGAGCCCAACCTGGATAACTCAGTGACTTAATGAGACCCTGACTCAAAAAGGTGTGTGGGGGGTTGCCAGGAATATAGCTCAGTGCTAAGGTCCTGGGTTCAGTTCCAGTACTGAAAAAATATCATTCCCAACACAGTACATAACATTTTCAGATTGGTTTCCTTCACGTGGTAATACGCATTCAAATTTCTTTCATTTCTTTTTGAGGCTTGGTAGCTCATTTCTTTTTAGACGCTGAATGATATTCCCCTGTGTGGACGTACCACAGCACATTTACCCATTAACTTTCTGAAGGGCAACCTTCTTTGCTTTCAGTTTGGGCAATAATGAGTAAAAGTACTGTAAACATTTATGCATGGGTTTTTGTGTAGATGTCTTTTCAAATATGTTGGGTAAACACCTGGAAGTATAATTGTGCATAGAACACTGATAGCATAATTACAGACACAAGTACCAAAAGTCTTCCAAAATGGACCTACCACTTTGCATTCTCATTGGCAGTGAATAAGGACTGCCATTATTTTATATCTTTGAAAGCCCTTGGTATTGTCTTTTTTTTTTCCATTCTAATAGCTGCCTAGTGCCGCCTTGGTGTTTAAATGTGATGTGCTGTTAGACAGAAGCCCCTACTTCAACTTGAAATAGTATCTGCCTTCAGCTCCCTGAATACTTTGAAAAAGTGAGAAACTCACACAGAACCTCAGAACTAAGACCAGTAGCTAGAATTTCACATGACTATTTTCACTGACTATATTGAAGCAGGGAAAAAAATGAGTAAAAACCAAAGGAGAAATGAATTTAACAGTGTAAGAGATTACATTTGGGCAAGGATGGGCACTGGCAATAGTGCATGGAATTTTGGAAAGAATACAATAAAATTATATGAGTCCTGGGACTTGTATTTGTTTGAGTAATGTTCACTATAATATCCTTTATGGTAAAAAGAAAAAAGACTCAAATAGATAATTACGGAAAATTGTTAAATTAGGATAGATCCAGCTAGTGTACTATTGTTTAGCAATTGAAATCATAGTTTCATTATCTATGACTAAAGGACAGGCACTGTAACAAGTGTGTTTATATAGTGTGATAATTAACACCAACACATGGGCCTGCAGACCGTTTAGATAAAATATTTCAATTCTCAGAGTAGCAGAAGTATTTTCTTTAAATATATTTTTGATATTTTCCAGATATTATATGATGTATAACAGAATTGCTTATTTAAAATACTGTGACTTGGGAAGCCAAGGCAGGAGGAGGATTGAGCTTGAAGCTGACCTGGAGTACCCAGCAAGACCTTGTCTCAAAATATGCAGAAGTTCACTTCAATAGATATGATTTTTTTTTTTTGAAACACTAAATTCTGTGGAAAGTTAGATTATGGTCAGTTATTTGATGTGTGAGATTACATTTTGTGTTCATAAAATATACTACCTTTATTTGTACTTTTGCACATAGAATAACAGCTTCAATTTTTCACGATGCAATATACTTAAGGGTATATAAGCAAATGTAAAAGAAAAACGCAGCAGCTGCCTGTGAAGATTTCATAATTTCATACCTGGAGGGTGCCAGCCACTTTGATTTCAAATACTCTCAGTTGTAGTGACACCTCTCCCAGTAGCTTGCACAAATGGAGACCAATATCATTGAACTGTCATAAGTAAACAAACAAACAAACAAACAAAAAACCAACAGTGTTGACTTTCCATGTCTCCGTACCTTCTCAAATTAGGCCATTGACAACTAAGTAGTCCAGTTTTTGTTGTTAAACACAGAGCCCAAAGAAAAGTGAGTTTAAAAAAATCCAAAAGCTGCTGTCTCATCAGTTCAACGCTTTGCCCTTTGTAAATGTATCTAACATTGGTGCTCAACCTCGGCGAGCGTGAATTTACTGGTTATTACTTTTCATCTGTTTTGGCTCAGAAAATAAAACCACTGTGCACATTTACAGAAAAGCACCGTGCTTAACTGGTACCTATCAGCTACCAAGACGTTTCACCAGCGTGCTGTTTAACTTAAGGAACAACAGCCACAAAAGAATGTATTCATTTGGGAAGATAACACTGTAAAAGATCATTATGGAAGAGCAACCCTGAAAGTGTCTAAACCTTACATTACTTCCGTAGGAAATTAGCTTTTAAATACCTTCTTTCTTTTATCACTGAGAGATGCAAAGAATAGCTTCATGAAAAACAATCATGAAGCACGGTCTGAACCTTCTCATTAGAAAATTAACTCATTACTACTAGTTAACAGCAGTGCTTTCTGAAAGTAATGAAAGTAAAAGGGAATTCTGAAATGCTTTTTTCTAATTTACAAAGTGTCTGCGACAGTACTTCACAATGGGAATTCAGAGATAATCCTCAATTTTAAATGAGAAAATTCAGGTTGCCCAAAACTGAAAAAAATTATAAGAAAATGCCATTTTGTTTTTCTGCTCAAAGAAACTATATCTATCTGTTACAATTGATTCCATTTTTATCAGTCATTATTGCAGAAGAGGCATGTTATAGTTTGAGTCTGGATGTCCCCCCCAAAGTCTCATGCAGTCATGGAGGAGGACTTCTAGACTTTGGGAATGACTCGTGGTCCAATGCTGGGATTATGGCTGTGAGTGCTACACCCAAGTGGGCAGAAAGAGTCTAGTGTAGTCTAGTGCTACACTAGAAGGGGCAGAAAGAGTCTTCTCGCTGTGCTCCTCCCGTTTTGCTCCTATTGCTTGTGCTGTTTTCTGCCACCATGAACTGTTGCCGTTTGTCATGAGCCACTCTGTCTTGTTGCCAGCTGATTATGGACTGAAACTTCCACAAACTGTGAGCTAAATAAACCTTTCCTTCTTTCATTTTAGGCATCAGGTATTTTGTCTCAGCAGTGAGACAAAAATAACAAAGATAAGGCAACTGGCAGCACCATTGTAAAGGGTTCTTAAAGGGTGGCATTTTTCTTCTCCACTGTCGTCTGGTAACTTTGCAGTGTCTGGCACACAGTGAGACCACAGTAAATGCCTTATGCATGGATGAATAAATCAGAGTGCTTCTGTTGGTCTGTTTCTGTTTATTACTTTTGCTAATTCGATGATAGGCTCGACTTAGTATATCTTCTATGACTTTGTGACTTCAGTACCACATAGATCACATTTAGGCTTTGTTTTGAAAGGTATATTTCCTGGTGTTAATGTCATTTTGAACCACACACACACACACACACACACACACACACAGTAACCAATGTTAGGAACCCTGGTTTTTTAAAACCAGACCATACTGCATCATCTTTGCCTTTAGCTCTTCTCAAATTTGCCTATCTGTTGGTAAGTAAGTACTATATAAAGAAAGCCCAAACTGACACTCTGTGGTATGAGTAAATTATGTGAAGATTTGAATTCCATTCAGTATACATTTACTCACCATGGGTGCTGTGACCTGCATTTTGACATGTTTTATTCCATTTCATCCTGCCAGAGACTCCTAAAGTTGATATTGTCACACATACTTTGGGGAAAGTACAACAGAAGCTAGGATAAATTAATTCAGTTGACTTACAAAAAGTCATGAGTAGCTGAGTGGGCAGTCCAAGACTCTGAAACAGCAAACCCTAACATCCCCTTCTATTCCTCCTTGAAATAATTTGGGAGGGAGGGAGGCATAGTAGAAGATATATGGGATATTCAACATGAGTCTAAGTCTAGTACTGTTGTTTGTGGGTTGTATGACATAAAGTAATCTACATAAACTGTTCAAGTTTCATTTTCATCTGTAGATAGTACCTTGTCTGGCACAAATTCAGTATCACATAAATACTGTCTAGTACTATCTTTGCTTGTAGGACTCTGTTTTAGTATATTTTAAGATATAGTTAGCATACATAAAACCTTAGATGTTCTCCTTTTCATCCAAGCACATATTTGGAAACAGAATGGGGGAGATTTATTGCATAGTATTGCAGTAATAACATCTCTAATTGATCCTTTTCTGTTGAACCCTACATAAATGTATATACTTTGCTTCAAAAAAATAAGTACATTGAAAATAATCTAACAAGGTACAGGAGGAGAAGTTGATAGAAAGCCATAGGACATGGCTAAATGTTTTGAACGCATGCAATCCCAAGAAGGAAAGAAGCAGGATGGGTTTGGAGAGTAACTCTAAGCTATGAAAATCTGGCACAAAACATAGACACAGGAATCAGCAAAGAATCTACATTGTCACTCTAAGAGGTAAAAGAGAACAAGGCATTTGGTAAATACAAACAATATAGGATTTAAAAAATTGCCAGAGGCATACAATTCCTGGAGGATTTAAAGTCAAAGAAGGGCAGTTAAATCAGCAAAATAGAAAACAGTCATGAAGCAACTGGAGAATGAGCGAAAACTTCGCAAAAGAGATGAACAAATATGCGACAGATGATTTAGGACCTAACGGAAGAAGGACTGAAGTTCTAACATGGTATCCAGGTTTTCAAAATGATAGAATATAGGTCACAAATTAAACATCCAGGCATTTCCAAGGTAGAAAGAGAAATGGAGTTCTCAGTTTGAGATCATTGTAGTCAGAAAAAAAAATAAAAAGTACAAACCACTAGAAAGAAAATTAGTCTTAAGTGTATAAATGGAAACAATATAAAGCTGATGTATACACAGCATGTATAAATCATTTATTTTGGATGGTACTCTTACATAATTGAATGGATCACTATAAATATATACTCTATACAGTATATGTGTATGCCTTATATATATCACCTAGGAATATACATTATAAAAAGTGATAATCATCCAAGTTATGTATTTGTATAAATTCTAATGTCATTTTATTTAAATAAATTGATATGAGAAACATAATTCTCCAGCAATTCAGGGCCACTTTAATTCTTGAGTGGAAGGTTTTGGTGATGTGAAAATATATGAATAATAAATATTAGTTATAAGGCAACTTTTTTAACAGTTCCATTTTTACTTATGAATGTAGGGTAATGTGAAATACTAAAATAGCAAAAAAATTTTTAGCAATATTTTAAAAAAGCATTTGATCATGGCAAAGGCAATCGTATAACTTCTTTTCCGTGGTCTGTGATAAAGGGGTGTGATGACCCAGCAGAGGTATCCGCTATAAACCAATTGAGGACTTACTCACAATAGCCACTCATATATGCAGTAACTGATAGTACAGTTTAATGCGGTTAAGCATGTGGTCTACACTTAGAAAACAGGACGTTTAATTGGAAATTATGTATACTATTTTTGTCCACTAGCATTTTATATGGTCTATGCCATTTGCCCTTGTACCCCAGGATGCAGTGCATGGGTTGTGTCTTAAAGAAATGGCAGAGTTATTTGTAGGCAAATGGATGCACCTTGAGGCCATAATGTAAGTGAAATAAATCAGACACACGCAAGCTTAAATATTGCATGGATTGTCCCACCTGAGAAACCCAAAGTATAAATAAAGAGCAGAATGGATAGATAGTAGAGCAGAAAGATAGATAGTAGGAAATAAGGAGGAAGATCTTTTGGAAAACGGAAGGGGACCAAGAGATGGAGAAGGAGAGAAGAGGATGAAAACTGAGTGAGGATATGTTGTGGACTCACGCCTACTCCCCACACTGAGTGTACTCATTAGGTCGTGCAGACATGTACCAATAAAACTTAAAAAGTTAACAAAGAGGTACAGTATGGTACCCTGGAAATACTTCTTGAAAGGCAAAATGAAGGTTCTGAATCCCTTCTCACCTGTGCATCCACTTGCTACTCCAAACGCTATCACAGTTCATTCTTCCGTGGTTCCTCGCAACTAACACCCATGCAGCACACTTGCAGCTAATTCAAGAACTAGAGACTGCTGTTGCCAGTGAACTAATGGTGGTTAAAATTGTAAACACCTCTGTTTACAAAAAAATGATACAAAATGGAGTTCTTCTGTATCTAAAATTTAACACGTATTAATTAGGGAATAGAAACCAAGGATAGTTTCTTAGGGGAGAACATAACATCTTTACTGCAAATGTAAGCAACTTAAAATGGGCAGAAGTCTATTCAGTGTGTATAGTGCTGATCCTTGGGGAACAACGATCAAGGTAAAATGCATGAAGGAAAGCTAATACACGTATCTCTGAATGCTGCTATTAATGTTGTATGAGAAAATTTCCCCTTAATGTCTTAAAAGTGCTTTGTTTGACGTTAAGATTATTATTTTGTGCCAGTGCATTCCTAAACTATGAACCAGATTGTAAATGTGTTGACCAATTTTGTAGGTATATTGATGTTAAAGTATTTTTTTTATTTGAGAGAAAAAAAGACGCATATAAGAAAGACATTGATGTTAAATTAAAGACTGCCTTTATTAGATTTTACTGAAGAAAAATGTCTATATGCATTTTCTGTCTTCTTCTGGCATACTCCATAAAATCCTGTCCTTTTAAATGCTAGATTCCTGTGGGTAGATAATTATGTTCTAGCTTATTTCTTTGCCATTTTAATCTGCATTCAAAATTGTGTTGCTTATCTTTGCTAGTGATATACTAAGTGATGTATATTTTCAAGATGTATTTTTTCATGAATATACTGAATTCTAAACATAATTTTCTTCTTAATAGAACTTATTACTATATTCAAATATTTATATATTTTATAATTCATGTTGCCTATTAATGGCCCATTGAAATAGTTTTACATTATTATTCAAATTTACAAACAAGTGCCTAGGATATTTCAGATGGTACAAATGAGTAAATTGAGGTTAATTAAGGTTAAACTTATTCAAAGAACATTCCGCAGATAAAAGTATTGAAAAACCAGAATTCACTTTTTAAGTATTTCAGATTTCTGAGTCAGCACTCTTATCCATGAGAGAAACAGCAACCTATATCCTTGCAAGTTGAAGATTAAAGTAGTGATCACTCAGACCATTATATACAAACATCTTATATCCATGATTTATACTGTGTTTTATTCACTTTATAAAATATTTATGGTGTATTGCAATAAAAATCTTTCAAATTTTTTTCCTGCCTAATATTTATTTCAAAGACACATTTGCCACCATGGAAAATCCTCTATTTTTGTAGGAAATGTTGTTAAAGAATGTGGGTGTCATATTTTACACACGTATGTATATTCATAATTAGTGACTATCACAAGAATAGAAGAAGTTTAGCATACAAAAAATAGTTTCCACTAAAAGAAAATAGCATTAAAATATTTTAAAAAGTAAATTGCTATCTTGGTTTGAAGAAACACATTAAATCCATTCACTCTTTCTCTATGCTATATTGAAACTACTTTCGAAATGTTTTAAAAGTTATATATAAATGCACAAAATAATTTGATTACGTTATTGCATTTTCTAGTGAGGGGGAAGGAAATTTATAAGTCTAGCAACTGTGCCACAGATTTAAACTTTGAAAATGTGTTGGTGGAGGAAAATATTTAAAATTTTAACCCTCAAATTACACAATCTTAAGTTTCTGGGATGCAAGCAGAATATTTATTGCCAAGCATATTTGAAAACGATTCACTGTTTTCACAATTGTACTTCTGTGAACGTTTCCATATACAGAAATATAAGTAAATGCTTTTTTATTAAATTAATCATTTACATAACTAATAAAATATAATTTTATAAAGGAGTTGAGGCTAACAATACTGAACGTGTTAGTCTGGACTACTATATGTACAATTGATTATTCAATAAAATATTTATGCGTTTTTATCCTTAATCATAATTTTATTGTAATGGTATCACTGAAACTTTAATCTGGGAATAAACTCAAAATACGGGAAAAATCAATTCTTTTTATTCTCAAATCAATTCAGAGGTTCTGGCTGGGGGCTGGGCCCCCTGAGCCCCTGGCGAGCCCCGGGCGGGTGCAGGGTGGTTAGGACAGCAGCGGTGTGTGCTGTCTCCAGTGCTCTGTGCCCACATGCAGGCGTCTGACCCCAAAATGATCAAGGGGCATTCATTCAGTTGCCATAAATAAAGGTGACTTTCCCCATTTGTTTCATCAAGAGATCTGCTTTGGGAAAAACATTTGTAAGTCAATCAATTTTTAAAAAATACTGTTTTTCTCTTGTTACAGTTATCACTGTAACAAAAGCTTTAATGGTTCTTAGCCGGTTTTATTTGCCTTTTCAGTTCTACTCCTAACTGTTGTAGGTGTTTAAGTATAGAAAAAAAAACAGTGTACATAGGGTTTGGTGTCTATCGAGGTTGTCTAGAGACATATTCCCCCTGGATAAGGAAAGACTATTGTAAACAAGTACAAATATAGTGGTGTTTGGAAATTAAATAATAACAAATTAATTTTCTACTACTCATTAATCCCACTAATCATTAATATGTGTTATACAATTTCATCTAAGTAAATAGTCTTTACCCAGAAAGACTCAGAACCATGCAAATGGGAAAAACCCTTCTCCTTGGGTCCTAAACGTTTGTTTCTTTTCCTGCCAATCACTGGAAAAGATCATATAAAACCTAATTTTGTAAATGACTGGTGTTGATAATTCTTGCTCCCCACTGATTTCCAAGTTCTCATCTTTCCAAGTTTTTAGTCCTGTTGAAAACTCAGCATTCCTTGTGGACAAAGATGTTAAAGCATGCTTTCAAATGCTAAATTGATGCTAAGTACTTAGAAAGTATCCCAGACAGAATCTACAGATGCCAGAGCAAACCAGAGAGAGAAACACAGACTCACGCAGCGAGACTCGGGTCGTCTGCCCAGTGCTCACCAATGCCTGTGGCCGCTGTGATCCGCTGCAGCGTGTAGCATCTCTGTGCACTATTTGACCCCTAGTACTGTAGCACCTCGGCTGAGTAGCGGTGCATTTTCAGTTCACAAACAGTTTTTTCTAGATTTAGTTCATTACTGAATTTTTAACAAACTAATAGAAAAAAACCTCAACCTCTAGTGGGTGTTGAGGACTTCACTTGGCATATTTGCTCGTACCATATCCAGAAGTACAACTCCTTGGGAAAGGAACGAATGTGGGCAGCTTAAGTGTGAGTGAAGAATACTAATTTCGGGAGTTACAGAAATGCAGGGAGCAGCCTCCCTGCGTGGGGTGTGATCAGTGTTTCCCTGGCCTGAGTGGGTGGGCAGGGGTTCCTGGCGTGGGTCCGTGGCTGTAGGGAGCACCCCAGGACAACATTCTGTGCACCTTACAATAGTTTTTCTCAGTAAAATAATCATAAGCCATAAATATGGGAGTCAAGTTGAAATTATTTCCTTGAAAAATTCTTCATAAACTCTAGGAATAATCCTAGTGATAGAAGTGAACATTTATAAGTAATTTCATGGGTTTCTAACTCCATCAGGGTCGCTGGTGAATTCAAGTTTGGTATGGTTGCTCTATTAAAGAACTCATTATGAGTAGCTTTGAGTAGAAATTTATCTCACAGTTCTGGTGGACAGAAGTTCACAGTCAAGGTAACAGTAGCGCAGTTCTTCCTGTGGAAGTGCGAGGGAAGGTTCTGTTCCAGCTCGCTGGCTCTCTCTCTCTCTCTCTCTCTCTCTCTCTCTCTCTCTCTCTCTCTCTCTCTTTTTCTCCCTCTCTCTCTCAGCTTGTGGTAACTCTTTGGCTGGTGGCAATAGACCTGCAAAGTGGTATTCTGCCTATGCATGTCTGTGTCTACATCTCCTGTTTTCACAAGGACGCCAGTCATATTGGATTAGGTGCTGAATCTATTCAGAAAGAAATAAAAGATCTTTACATTGAAAATTACAGTACTCTGAAAAAGGAGGTCTTATTTTTAAAGAGAAAAAAAAACAATAAAACAGTTTCAAAACAAGCTAGTAGGAGGGTAACAATAATTAATATATTGTTTTGTTACATTCATAGTAGTCGTTAGAGTACAAGATATAGGCATGAAATATTGTCCAAACAGAATTACTGTTACAGGAAAAGTGAGTTAGACAAAAATATTATAGGCAGTCAGACAGGGCTAGGTCCTCAAAGGGACCAATGCAGAAGTTCAGATACCTTATAACCTCTGAGGAGACAGACACCTCCTGCTGTGGGCCAGATATCAAGACAAAACACAGAACAAGTGCACCCATATCCTAAGGACTGATATTCTAAATAGTTCTCTACCACCCTGAGGAAGTCAGGAGTCAGCATCTCAACCCCCTACAGGAAGAGTTACTGCTGTTAAACATCCCCGCTTACTACGTGACTCCTTTCCTCATTTGTCCTTGATTTAATCAATTTTACCTGAGCAATTAATCTTATTGGTTAACTGTAGTTATGTCCCACCTTATGCCCGCCTGCCTTACAAATTCCCAGTTTTTCCCATCATGATTTTACTCTATAAAAGTCCCTAAAAATGACAGAGTCTTTCGCAACCCGCTCGGGCCCCCTTCTGTCCCTCTGGCAGAAGCTTTCTTTCCCTCAATAAATATATTCTGCTCTTACCCTCCGTTGTTCCTAAAATTCATTCTTCAATTTTTAGAGAACACGAACTCACGACGGAGAGTTTCATTCCCCCATATCATTTGGAGGTCTGGGATCATTTTTCCTATATCATTACCACAAGCCTTTTTTTCCCATGAACTAGCTGTATCACTATCTTAACTGATAGATTTTTTCTTTTCCCTTCTTTCCTTTCCCCTTTCTCCCATCATAATTTTTTTTTTCTTTTGGACTCTTTCTTCTCTGTTCCCAATATCTGTTGCACATGTTATTTACTTACCTTATTTACTCATTCAATTTCTCATACTAGTGAGACAATACATTGTTTACACACCTGGGTCTGATTTATTTCATTTATGAATCTGATCTCGAGTTGCAACCGTTTACCTAAAAATGTTTCAAGTTTATCCTTCTTTATGGCTGAGTAGTGTTCTATTATATAAAAAGCCCATATCTTTTTATTCATTCCTTGGTTGATGGGGATTTGGGCTATTTCCAAGATTTAGCTATCACAAATTGTGCTGCTATAAATGTGGGTGCACATATATCGCTGTGGTATGGTGTTTTTAGTTCTTCTGGAAAGATACCCAAAAGGGGAGTAACTGGGTCAAATAGGACCTTTAACCCTAGTGTTTTTTAAAGAAATCTGCATACTGATTTCCACAGTGGTTGCACCAGTCTACACTGCCACCAAGAGTGGAGAAGGGTTCCTTTTTCCCCACGGCCCTGCCACCATTTGTCATTGGATGATTTCTTGATGATAGCCATTCTACTGGAGTGAGATGGAATCTCAGTGTTGTTTTAATTTGCATCTTTTGAATGACCAATGATGTTGAACATTTTTCATGTATTTATTTGTCATTTGTATTTCTTCATCTAAGAAATGTATATTCATCTCAGATGTCCATTTTTGGATTGGGTGTTTGAATTTGAAGGGTCTGATATTTTTCAGTTCTTTATATGTTTCAGATATAAACCCTTCATCTGAGGGACAGTTGGCTAAATTTTTTTCCCACTCTGTGAGTTGTCTTTTCACTCTGTTGTTGATTTCTTTGTTGCGAAAAAGCTTTTTAACAAGATGAGATCCCATTTGTTGATTCTTTGTAGTATTTCCCATATGGACTGGGTTTTGTTTGTGAAGTCTCTGCTTACACCTGTGTCTTCAAGACTTCTACCTATTTTCCCTTTCAGTAACTGTAGTGTTTCTGTTTTAATGTTTGTATTTTTGATCCATTCTGACTTTAGTTTAGTGCATAGTGGTAGACATGGGTCTAGTTTTAGTCTTCAGCATGTGGAAAGCCAGTTTTTCCAGCACCACTTATTAAAGAGACTATATTTTTTCCAGTGACTATGTTTGGCCCCTTTGTCAAAGATAAGGTGGCTGAATGTGTTTTAGTTGGGTCTGCATCATCTGTTCTGTTCCACTGACACTCAGGTCAGGTTTTTTGGCCAATACCATGTTGATTTTATCACAGTAACTTTGTATTGTAATTTCAGGTCAGTGATTCTGATACCCCCTGACTTGCCTTTGTTGCCTAGAATTGCTTTTGCTATTCTAGGTGTCTTCTGGTTTCAAATGAATTTTAGAAATGTTTTCTCTAGTTCTGTGAGGTATGTTAATGGTATTTTGATTGGACTTGCCTTAAATATGTTTTAAGAGTTTTGGGATTATGGCCATTTTCACAATGTTTGTTCTTCCTATCCATGAATAAGGGATATCTTTCCATTTTCTGATATCTTCTTTGATCTCCTTTTTCAGAGTACTATAATTTTCAATGTATAGATCTTTTACTTATTTTGTTAGATTGATTCTTAAGTATTTCATTTTTTGGGTGCTACCGTGAAGGGTGTGCTTTCCCTAATTTCTCTCTCTATGAGTTTGTTGGTTGTGTGCAGGAATGCTATTGATTTTTGAGTGTTGACTTTGTATCCAGCTACACAACTGAATTGGATTATAAAATGTATAAGTGTTTGGGTGGAGCTTTTGGGGTCTGCTATGTAGAGCATCATGAGTATGACTATTTCTTTTTTCTTCTTTAAAGAGGATAAAACCAAGGAAAATAAAACAGAATAAAACCAATCAAAACAAACCAGTGTAAATGATATAGGACTTTAAAACAATATGAAATCAACAACAGTTACCATATTGCCTCTTGTTGTCTTCAAAATAGCTGCAGATACCTTCAGACATAGTAAAAATCAACCATATGAATATTTCTTAAGTAATTCCATCTGCAAGAACAACTTTTCCAAATTAGCCTATATTCTGATATGTTGGGGGTTGGGGACTCAACATGGAAATTTGGGTGAGGAAATATGATTTGGCCCATAACCTATACTGTGTGTGAAACTAAGAAAGATGTCAAAGATGAACGCAGAGATGTAGAAGCATGGAAAGGGTCAACCCAGAAGAACAAGTGGATGAGGCTGTCCAAGCTGGGGTTTCAAAAGGGCTGCCCTTGATGTGTTGCTTGGAAGAGTTTATGTCTATGCTGAGGACTGGGGGCACCATAAATCAATAAAGCAACAAGCCAGAAAATATTTAAAGCTCTATCTCTTGGAATTTATATCAATAACTCAATATGTACTCTGCAGAAAATTTACAAAATGGATTGCATCAGATAATTTTTAGCTATCTGAAGCATTTATAATTTGACATAAAATGCCTCCCTGGCAAATGATGGTACACGTTAGAGAGTTCTACAAATGTGGACTTTTCCCTTCCTAAGTAAATGTAGTTTATGTATTTTATCCTTCGTTAGTTCATCAGTCCAAGCCTTTTTGGCAAGAGTTTGCGGGCTGTGAATGGGACCTGGCAGGGAAGCTTTCCTTCGGGAATGAGGAAGTGGAAGCAGAATAGAAGCATTGTGCTCCGCTAGAATATTTTCCTTTCAAGAGGACATTGCTGTTTTATTGGTGGAAGTAACCATGGAATTTGATAATTAAATGAAAGAATAAGCAAAATTCTAGGCGACAAGAAGTGAGAATTTTATAAAAAGCCATGTCAAGCATGAATAATATCTTGAACACTCAATTCATTGGCTTTGATCTGCTTCCTCCTAGACCTCCTGCTCTAATCGTATTTAAACGCCTGAAAGCTTTCACGCCTGCACAAAAAGATACAGGAAAGGGTGTCTCAGGACTTCCTCTCTTCTATGTGAGAACCATGTGACAGTAAAATATTCATGTGTTCATTCATTTAACCAATATTTTTGAATTATTTGGAAATGGAAAGTACAACATAAGCCTCAGAACTAATTTTGATAGTTGTGAATTTGTACTAGCGATCATTTATGATAAATGTTTTGATGCATACTCACATAGATGACTTTATATATACATATATACACACACACATATGTATAAACATATATAGTATTTTTTTTCCTGAGAAAATGGGATCTTGGTGTCTAAATCAGTCACCATTGCCTGACAGTTTTTGAAGGTGGAACATTGCAGTATTTATTATCAGTCCTTCCTATCTACAGAATTAGAGCATTTGAGTTTGGCAGGAGTTCCCTCATTTAAACTGATTATTATCAGAGAATAATAACTTTGAGACTGCATGGTCTAGAGAAGAGAACAGAGAATTGATGGGGAGAAATTCTGGTTGCATTCCCAGATTTAGAATAGCTCTATCATATGACTTGAGAGCAAGTCAATTAATTCTATTTGTAGAATGGTAAATGCAGTCACCCACTTCCTTGGCAGGGCGGCTGTATCTTTGATCCTGTGTGACCAGAGTGAAGCTAGCATGATTGGCTTTGCTTTCCTCATGTGTCTAATCAGTATGGTAATGAATGACCTTGGCTTTCTTCATCAATCAAAAACTGAAGAGTAATGAGAAGGATGCAATTCTAAAGGTGGAGACTAGTGCTATCCAAGCAAGGTTTTGGATCTCAGAGTCTACTGGTAATGAATCGATAGGATAAATAGGGATTACAAAGCAAGAACAAGTCTCAATGCACATGATGTGTTTTTGTGAACCATGTTCATAGCAGAATTATGTCGGAGATTATGCTCGTGTTACTTGTACCCCATGAAATTGTGTTTCCATTGCAGTGTTTGCCAAATACAGTGTCAAATCTATTTAGCAATTAAAATTGCATCTATTGCCACTGAGGTGATAGTTCTCTGATGCAATGCTAGTACCTTTTCATGACAGCTAGGCACCATGTCCTAAGTGGGTGTGTTCCCTGTCTGCCCCCAGCCATTCCCTTCGTTTGCTCTGGTGCTGTGTGACTCAGAACGCATTCTTGCTTTCATCCTATCTCAGACAGCGTTCGACTTAATGTCAAGTATTTGTGCTAGTGCTGTACCCTCATCCTCTTGGTTTACTTCATGGACAACCTGAACCTCTAAGCCATTTATTTCCTGGCTGTGATCAGTGACTCACCTTCCCCATGATTGCTGGACAAGGTACCACCAACCAGGTGGTTTAAACAGCTGAAATTTATTGTCTTATTCTTCTGGCTTCTGCAAGTCTAAAATCCAAGTGTGGCCTCGTGAGAGTCCCTCAGAAGCCTGTGAAGGAGTGTAAGTACTTTCCCAGCCTTGGCAGCCCCCAGTACTCTCTGTTTTGTGGAAGTTTCCTTTCAGACTCTGCTGTGTTCTTCTTTGGCCTCCTCCTGGGCATCACTGTCCTCACAAGGACTTCAGTCAGGTTGTATCAGGCCCCTGCTGTTGCTCTGTGCCCTCACTTTATCTCATCAAAGCCACACTCATCCTGTTGCCCTGCACGGTCACACTCACGGGGCCTGGGGAGGTTAGCCCTCAACATCATGGGTTTTAGGGACACATTCAACCCGTTTGGCTCCTACTCCACCAAATGGTTTTAATTCTGCCAGTTGTCGACTGTCCCAGGAGCCACATCAGATTCTGATACCAGTTTATTCTCACAAGACAACCAGTAAGGTTTCTTTTTGTTTTATTTTATTTTGTTTTTTTCCCAGAGATTGAAATATTGTAAGGAGGCAGAAGGTTCAAACAAAGCCAATAAACACAACCAGGAGATAAAAGAGTGAAGAGAAGTTTATTACCTGCAAGAAGTAAGAAGCGCTGGGAGGACAATTCCCAAAGCAGTGTCCCCCAAGCAAACAAAGCAAGGGGCTTTTATAGGAGAATCCCATACATATGTCATGCGCAGGCTCACCTCACCGGAGAGGCGGGCACATTCCTGAGCATGCCCAGTTCAACATACTGCCTCATGCTTTGCGTGTTCAAAATACAGGGGATGGATGTAGCTCTAGGCAGGGAATTCAGTATTATAAGAAGCAGACTTCACTTCTCAGTCACCTGAAAGGATAGGACAGAGGTCACTCATCTTGTAACTTTCTCCGAAGGGCCTTAAATGAAACAAAAACTTTAGAAACTTTAGAAACACACTTCAATCATTTAAAAGATTTGCAGCTTTTTACTAAAAGTTCGATGATTATCTCTGATGATATAGAGACCTGTCAGCTAACCACATTTGGGTACTCCTTTAATAAACCGTCTGCATCATTCAACACATAAAGACCGAGGTTGACATGTTAACAGAAATAAGTATTTATGTTTATGTTCAGCAGGAAAAATCATCACTCTCAGTAGTTATGAAATGCTTGGTATACCAGTGAGTATTAATTTATTCAGCCATACAGCAGCCTGCAGAAAAGGAATCCTGTCCATTTACAGAGGAGAACATAGGACCAGGACTGAACTCACACGATCTTGGGTCCCATCAGAACTCAAGAGAGAGCTCATGCTTGGCCCACAGCTTGGTGACATTTCCACTCACCCACAGGCTCCAGACTGCTTGTGGAATATTTTCCTGTCACTGGCGAGCATGCGGTGGGAACTAAGTAGGGGCAACAGAATCTGGGGCAGGTGCTGGTGGAAGACAGGTAAACCAGTGACATGATGTAAATCAAGTTCAGTAACCAGGGAAAATCATTTTGGAGAAATATAATTTTTATGTAAACAATATAGAATTCCAGCATCCCAACCTGAAATGAAAAACAGTACAATAACCCCAAATAAAATTCTGTCCTTTAAGTGTTAAAAATAATTTTAGCAAAGTCAGTCATTTCAGATATGAAAGAGAAACTCCCAACCTACTCTATGTCCAGTACGAGTTTGTGTTCTCTAAAATCGAAGAATGAATTTTAGAAACAAAGGAGGTTAAGAGCAAAATATATTTATTGAGAGAAAGAAAGCTTCTGTCCAAGCAACAGAAGGGGCCCCGAGTGGGTTGCCAAAGACTCTGTCTTTTTAGGGACTTTTATAGAGCAAAACCACAAAGCGAGGCGGGTCTAAGGTGAGGAAAACATGGCAACTCTCAAGGTGTGTATAAGGTGGGACAGAACTATGGTCAACCAGTAGGATTAATTTCTCAGGTAAAATTGATTAAATCGGGGACAAATGGGGTAGTGAGTCACATAGCAAGCAGTTAAGAATATGGAAAACAGCCTTCGCCTGTAGGGGCTTGGGTTAGTGGCTCCTTCTGGTTTCCTCAAGGTGATCAAGGTATCAAGGTGATACCTATTCGGAATATCAATCCCTGATGTTTATCCTTAGGAAGTATGTGGGTGCCTTTGTTTGATCTTTTGTCTTGAGGCCTGGCCCACAGAAGGAGGTGCCTGTCTCCACCACAGTTGCAAGGTATCTGGCCTTCTGCGCTGGCTCCTTCAAGGGCCCAGCCCTATCTGACTTCTTATAATATTTCTATCTAACTCAGTTGCCTGTAACAAAAGGATGACTCAACATGAAAACCTAATAAGTAAAATCTAGGACTTTAATATTCATCAGGAGAAAAAAAATTTATGTTCATCTCAACAGATGCCAAAATGCATTTTACAGAAACCTATAAAAATCTAGAATAAAAAGAAACAGTAACAGGTTCATAAATAGAAAGTCTCTCTACAGAAGTTGTGTATATAAAGGAAAGAATTACTGCTAATAATCAAAAGTAAAGCTCTGAGATTCAAAAAAATCCAACAAGAATTTTTAGAGGTGAAAAAAGCAGTTAAAAAATTATGTGACAGGGCTGGGAGTTTGGTTCAGTGGCTTAAGCGCCTGCCCTAGCAGGTGCGAGGTTGTGAGTTCAATCCCTGGTGCCGCAAAAAAAAAAAGAAGAAAACAAAAAAAAAACATTATGTGACAATATAAGTGAACAAAATAATCGAAGACTATTTGCATACTAATGATAATATTAATATGACAAAGAATTCACAGACATTATTCTGCTTTTTGTTGGAATAAATGACCTCATTAAGGCCTTAAAACAATAGTATAAAACTAGAACCAGATGCATACGTGTGTGATGCTTTCATATGTGGGAGGAAAAAAAAAAAACCTAACTTTTTTCAATCAGTGCTGTGGTCTTAGTGGACAATCGCTAAGTGTCTGTATGGAAAGCAAAGTAAAACTGGATTCTGTCTTCATACAAGAAACACAAATTCCAAGTGGATTCGGGCCCAAATGTTTTTAAAGTGTAAAATATTGGGTACAGTCATGGTTACTTGATCTTTGTGGGAGTCAGTGGCAGCCCTCCTAAGGCTCTGTGCCTCATGGTAAGATCCCAGCACGGTAGGGAGCATGAAGGTGTTAGACTGATTAAAAGTTAATGAGTAGGAATCATTGTTAAACACCAAACTGTGAACATTTGAAGTCCTGAATATCATATGTATAGATCATGATTTCTGCTTCAAAGTCTAAAAACATTTTCAAATGCCATTTGAACAAGAGAAATATCACTGGGCTTTAAGCATATCTTTGCCAAAGCCAAACACTGGAAGGAAGCAATGTTCTACACAGTAATGGGTAATTTACATGTGTTGGACAGTCAGTCTTGTTAATTTGTAGGGCCCTATTAATATGTATTCATTTATTTCCATTTCACATGAAAGTACATTAAAAATTGAACACATTCTCAATAAGAAATAGAAGTGTTCCCTAAACAAAATGCCAATGTATCACACCTTTCTTACTGCTACTCCCATAGCTATAGAAAATAATCCTTCTTGAGTCTTCTAAAACCCAGGGTGAATTTTTTCCTTGCACGGTTATACACAGCCACGTGTACAAACCCCCAGAATCCTTTATTAAGGGTTAGGAGTTTGTGTAAAAGTTCAGTGATTTGTAATATATGCAGTCACATATTTCAGTGGTCACCAATAACCCTAATCCTAAAATCTTAAATGCTCAAAATCCAAAATTTTACTAAGAAAGAAAAGGTAAACTTTAAAATAGCCTGCACAACAAGCATATCAATTACAGGTAAATTGTTGAATAGTCATGACTGTAGAATCAACCTCATGATGTGGTTGTGGTGGTAGCTAAATGTATCAGCATGAAAGTAATTCCCTAGAAAAGTAACTGAAATAAGGTGCTTAATAAATCATGAATCACAGTTGTTATTCCAGTTGTATTTATTGCACCTATGATTTATGTTAGCATTTGGGTCTTTCGCTGAGTTGATAATATAGTTGGAGACATTTACTATATCTTAATTATACACAAACTCTTACAATCTTAACTCGTCTTAGCTAGAATATTGTATAATGATACCCTTAATTTTAACATTCTCAGCTCTATTCATCCAGAATATGGTGCAAAGACAACATTGTATGAGTTGAGAAAATTTATAGATATTAATAAAAGCTTGTTCTCTTCTCTGCATTTCAGGGTTTTAATAGCTTGCCCATTCTTGCATGGTCAGAAGTCCTATTGTAGGATACTGGGAAATTTTATGTATTTATTTATTTGTTTGTTTATTTAGTGGGCACTGGGGATCAAACCCATGACCTTTACACTTGCCAGGCAGGCAGGCGCTTGTGCCGTTGAGGTAAACCCCTGGCTCAGGATACTGGGATGATTCCATCTGTAACATATAACAGATTTGTGGTCAGCTCCAGCTCTGCGGGAATGTGTGTTGTTGATGTGACCTCAGGATTGAAGCCGTTAGGCTCTTTGGGGGAGCTAAGCATGAACACCTTCATCTACCTTTGGATATTTTCCTGTTCTTCTTCTTGACCTCTAATTCCATTTGAATATTAGAAAAAATATTGTAACTGTAATACAAAAATAGAATATCTCTCTTGGACTCACAGATTTGGTTGCTTAGCACAGATGTGAGGTTTAGGTAGTCAAAGCTGAGTGTTCATTAATGGAAAAATTACCAAACTTTGAAGGGAAGAAATCTTTAGGAAAAGTTCACTTTCCTCTATAGTTCAGTTTCTATAACCCAAACTAAACTATTAATTTGTCTTAATGATCCTAGCATAGTTTCTCATTGCGTGTGTTGTTTTTGTTCTGTCTAGCACTGGAAAGCATTTCATCTGTCTTTCTCCATCCATTGTTCCCGAGGTTTGAGAAAGAATTGAATTATCAACATCAATTAATTTTCATAACATCTCGCCAGAAAATCAGCCGCATTTGGTTTTCTGGGTTAGGTGCCAAGGGACTTAAGGTGTGATGCTTTATTTATAACCACCTCAATGATTTATCTGACAGAGACATCTTGGGAGGCTGCCTTGCTTTAAAAAGTTTTAATAAATTAATAGAGTAGGAGAAAGAAGTCTCTAGGAACTATGCAAGTTGAAGAATTCCCTCCTGAGAGGGCGATCTTCCACTTTGCTTTTCTGGAATGGAATTATGACAGCTGTGGAAGTGAATCCTGATTAGTGAGAGGGAAGAAGCAGCCCCTGTTTTCCAAGGGTGGGTCTGGTACTCCGAGCTGTGTCCACGCGGCCTGCATCCACGCTGTGGCTTTGCACTTGTCTTCGCGGCTGCCCGCTTGCAGAATGAATGTCCTGGCTGAAGAGGGTGTGTGGCCACTTGCTTAGCCCTGAGCGGGGCACGCAGGAGACGCAGGGAAGATGACAGCAGTGGGACTGCGCTCGGTGACTCCCTGCCCAGCCTGCACCGTGCTGGCTTTCCTCCGGGCTGGCACTGGGGTCAGGAGGGGGCTCAGGAGTTCTCACCCCGTCTGCGCTCACTGGTGTATTATACCTTGTGTAGGAGAAAACTGGGAAGGAAATTCTTCCCCCTTGAGAAAGTCCTGCAAAATGGTAATAGCTCACCCAGATCTCAATCAAGTCAATTCCTTCTGTAAGATCAACTTTGATACTAATTAATATGTTTTTACTATTTAATCTGTAACTGTGGGACACCGTATGCATTTCATTTTACACATCCCCTCCACTAATAATATGTTAGTAGCATATTCTCAGTTCTTTCTTCCATAGTGTTAAGTAATATAGACTTATCCTGATAGAATATACATTACACAAGCACTTCATATTTTATTCACTTTAAATTGGAACTTAATATTTTGAAATAACTTTTCATATTTGATGTTTAAATTACTAAAGATTTTTAAATGATTTTTATAGTCACAGTAGCATTTCTTCACCCCAGCCGTTATTATTATATCTCTTCTTTTTATAGTGATGCATGTGCTTCTTTCTGAACAAAATTCTTAGTGATAGCAGTAGGTCCTATTTATTATTAGTTTATGTTCGCAGTACGTTATAATTATGTTCACTTTGGGAAACCAGTTCGTATATGCAGCAGATCTTTATTATGTTTGGTCCTTTTATACCTTTGCCTTTCTTCTGTCCTCTCCCTTTACACATTCACAAAATACCTGTCTCTTTGATTTCCATCACTTCTCCTTTATTTTAATCGTATTTATTCATGATTTAGGTTACTCATATGATAGAAATCATGTCCTGTCTCACTTGTATGTCCTTATTTCACTGAGCATTATGGTCTCAAGCTCCATACCTTTTTCCGTAGATGATGTGATTTCATTCTTCATGGCCGATACATGCTGCTGCCAGAGTTTGATATTATAAATCTCACTGCCATAAACAGGGATATGCATCAGTCAGTATAGGACGATGCCTTTAATGCTTTCAGAACTGTACCCAGGAGAGCCATCGCTTGGTCAAATGGAATTTCTATTTCCGGTATTTTGAACTCTGTCCATACTGATTTCTGTAACAGTTTACTACTTTACGTTCCCACCAACAATGTATGAGGGCTCCTTTTCCCCCACAGATCCAGAAGTATTTGTGGTTTTTTTGTGTTCTTGATGTTAGCCATTCTGACTATCTCCTTTAATAATCTCTATATATTCTACTTCCAAAAGATGGCTTGTAAAATACCTAATAACTACTCATAATTTTGACAAATACACTGTCATATTCATCTTGTGGGTGCATGTCAAATACTGGGATATTGGCATGCGTTCAGTGTTTTAAATAATTATAATTTCCAGTATTTACTGTTTTATTGCTATAAAAAAAGTTGTGTGTAGTCACGCACTGTGTAACAACTGATAGGTCAAAGATAGCCTTCCCACATTGTGATAGACCCAGGAGGTTACATGTGGCAGTAATCTGCTTAAGTGGCAGTTCTCTTAGTTTGTGTAACTGCACTGCATGGTGTTGGCATGTCGATAAAATTAACAGCAACACTTTCTCAGGATGTCCCATTGTCGTGAAGTGATGCATGACTGTAGAAGGTGTGGCAGTTAGAGCAACTGTAATCAGGAGAATTTTTAACTTTTCCTTTGTGTGCACACAGCAGGAGCAAGAAAGACACGGGATCAGTGTGCATGGACAACAGACCAAAACTGTGGTACAGATTTTCACGGCAGAGTGAAGTTCTGCAAAGCTAGTGCCTTAGAACAACATGTATCTGTCACCTTAGGGTTTCTGAGGGCTGGAAGTCTGGCCATGTGCTGAGACTGTCATCAGGCTGAAGCTGTGGTATGCCATGGGCTGCCATCTCTTCCACAGCTCAACTAGGGAAGGACCCACTCCCAGCTCTCTCAGTGTGCTGGCAGAATTTGTGTCCACTTGGCAGTGGAGGCCATGGGTCTAATTTCTTCCAAGGTATCAGGGGAGGCAGATAGTCTGCTGCTCCAAAAAGTAGCTTTGCTCTAGTCACTGGCAAAGAGTTTGTGTGTTAGGGTAGGCCCACCAGGATAGTCTTTTAGTTAACTGAAAATCGGTTGCTCGGGGACCTTAATTCCACTTGGGAAAAAAAATTCCTTTGCCTTTGCTATTTAATCTAATACCTGGGGTGATTTTCATTGTATCCATAGAGCTTTCTTGTACCCAAAGAGAAAAGGATAAGGGTGGGGCACGGATCATTAAGGTGTCATTTTAGACCTAGGCTTATCAGATCTCTCACCAAGAAAATCTAAAATCACTTACCCCTGGCATTTTTTGAGTCCTAGTATGTGATAGATCCTGTATGGTTTTCATCTGTTAATTACCTAAAATTAAATTATTTTCCAGAACAACTTCAAGCGCTGTGTATTTTTACTTCTCTTGTGTTTTCCATTGTCTGACTTCTGTGAACTAATGCTTGACTCACTGTCTGTGTATTTACTGTTGTTTCTGTTTTTCCATAGCACATGTCATTTTTGTCAGGCACCATACCTCTTTTACAGTGCCCATTCTGCTTTTATTCTGTTGAATATTTTTTGACATATAAGTCAGAAATTGACTTAGTCCCTCATGTGTTTCATGAATTGTTGTTTTTGGTCTGTTTTGGTTTGCAACAGCAACTCTGAGAATGTAGTGTGTGGTCTACAAGTTGCATGTGGCTGGGACACCCTACCATGTAGGTGGCTCAAACATCTACTGCCTGATACTTCTCCCTTCCTGGATGCCATGGTGGGCACTGCCATGGTGTCTTGGGTAAGCGACCGATAGCTACTGGTGAGTGCCTTACCTCCTTCCTTGAAGGCTCGGGGAAGGAGACTAGAAATTCCCTGAGCAGTGGGGCAAGTAGTTGTTTTTTTTGTTTGTTTGCCACAGAGTAGGCAACATCACTGCAGATGACAAATGGAAAGAGCTGCCAAGGTGAGATGATAGTGCATATTTATCAGTTACCAGTTGGGTCAGGAGCAGGTCTGCAGCATGCTGAACATGTGTACATAGGGTAGGAGAAAGTTCTTTACCTGGGGTTCTCATTCCGTATGGAGGCACACTAGCTAGTAAATCTTCCTGACTTCTCTTGATTCCTCTCTTTTCCGTCTTAAAGATGATTGAGAATCCTGAGAGAGGAGCTGAGAGGCTGAGATCCCACCCTTCTCTCTTCTCTTTGGATTATTCACTTTATAATTCATCAACTTATCCAAAGGCAACCTCAGTTTATTGGTCAACACATGCAGCATTAGGATTCCCTCTAGGTCAAACACTAAGCCTCGTCCTCCAGCGTGCACTAGACTAAGATGGAAAGTGAATTTTTTTATGTCCACTTACCTGAATCCATCCCCAATCTCCTCCTCTGTTCTAAAATGGGCCACTGAACATGAGGGGATACTTTGCTCAGTTCCTTGAAATATTAATACCATAGATGTTCAGGAGTTGTTTCTACTCATAGAAAAGAAAGATCAACCTGTGGATCAGAAATGAAGCCCAGTCATTCTCTTAGGCCTTTCTTGCCTTCAATCCCATTTTTTGAAAAGGAAATTCTAAATGTAATACATTGAAGAGGAAGTTTAGTGGTTCTTCCCACATTGCTACAAATTAAAACTCCCTCCCTGACTTCAGACTACAGTGTGGCCCAATTTCTCTGTATCACTGCTATCTGTATTTTTAGGAACCCAGGTGATCTTCCAGTATAACCAAGCTTAATAAGCATGCAGCCATAATTTACAGGGAAATACATTATAAACAGCTCCTAGAAACTGGAGATGGCAGGAAACAAAGAATGATCAAGGGGAGTCATTTGGATTCATTGTGAGTATAGTTAACTGTGGATGATTTTAAAGGAAAAAAGATCACAGGCAAGTGTTTGTTTTATGTTTGTTTGAGTTGATAAATCAGTTGTAAATATGTGTTAAGTATTTATTTTGTAAATTATGTTACATATATTTCCGTGAAAAGCAGATATTTGTTGTTGTATACTATTCTTCATTTCAAAACCTTAACATAGGGCATGTTCAAAGGGTACCCTCTGATTTTATAGAATGTTCTTCAAATTATAGAACTGCCTCAGTGGAAAGAGACAGTTGAAGTACAATGAAAAGCAAAATCAAGGTCCATGGGTGAAAGAAATCCTTGATATTTGATTATAAACTCCCTGGAGGGTAGGCTGTTTAGAATCCTTAGTACTTCCTTGTGACTTTTCTGAATTCTACTTTATTAAACTCAGTATTTGTTTATTGATCATGTATTAATCATGTATTAATTTTCTGTATCTGGGGCACAATATCTGACACCCACAACTTGGAGGAGGAAGGTTTAATTTGGCTCATGGTTTCAGGGGCATCAGTCCATGGTTTGCAGACTCGAAGGCAGCAACATCATGGCAGAAGAGCACAGGGGAACAAGGAGGCTCAGTTCATGCAGTCAGGAAACAGAATGAGGGAACATTGCCAGAGAGGCAGAGGCAAGGAAAAGACAGAGCACCCAAGGTCGTGCCTCCATGATCCACCCAGACACACCCAGAAGGGTGCTTAATCTCTCAGGTGGTTCACAAACCAATCAAGTTGACTCAGTTTAGCTTACCCACCACAGATTAAATTAGGAAATTTACATATTCACATCCTGCAATGAAGAAAAGACAGCATGAAGTTGGAAAGGCATCAGCTATTTTTTTCAATTCAGCTGAGACGTCTTAGTTCCTTTTTAGGTAAAGTGTAAGTGTTCCTGTTACTGGGAACCATTAAGCAAGATAGTGTTTGGCAAACTCCTGGAAACTGTTAGGTGTGTGTTAATAAGAATTCCTCTCTCCCACCCCTTAGCTTGAATACAAGGCTTAGGTCTGTTTAAAGCAGTGCCTATTGAAAGAAAGTAAACTAGTAGGCTTGGAACAAAAGTTAAAAGAGGTAACAGCATTTAATTTGGAAGCAAATGAAGAGTCCTTTATTGAGTAAAGAAGTTTTTATAGAAATCCATGAACCATACCACACTATTTTACACTCAGTGCCAAAAGTCACTGAGTATTTGGTTTTGGACTCTTGGATCATGGCTGACACTGTAGAAATGTCTGTGTAACTGGGGGTGGAGTGCTAGGTGGCATCTTCTGTTTTCTGGACATGGGAATGGGGTCCATTCTTTTAATCACATTTCAACTTCAGAATTTCACTAACTGTGGGGTCTAACTTAGTACTGATGAAAGGTGCACTGTCATAGAATGGCCGTGAGAGCTCCACCATTCCTCAAGCAAGAGGACACAGGAAGGATACCAGATCGCTTTGGTGGAGTTCCCTGCGAGTTTCCTAGGCAGAAGAGAGGCTGTAGGAAGAATACACACTACAGTGTATTGTTTCTAAGGTCATGACAGTCCCCAGTAGGGCTGCGGGATGCAGGCATGGTGTGGAGGACAGTGTCTCTTTTTCCCAAGTGGGCTTATGCTGACCTTGGGGGAAAGGGGTTGTGGTAGGTAGACTGCCAACTTGCATTGACTTCTTGCATTTTGAGAGGTGAGAAACTTGGGTTCACCCTGACAGGGGGCTCAGCATTGGGCAGGGGAGGGCAGGTGAGATTGGAGCTGTGGACTGCCAGGGGACACACTACAGTGTGTGCTCACTGAATGTGTTGTTAAGGCCACAGAGATGGTCAGCGAGAGGATTTATCTCAGCTTCCAAAGTGCCTCTGATGATCACAACCAATGCTGTGGTCCAGGCTCCCTGCATAAGGCAAGGATGACCCCATGTTTAGTGTGGTAGAACCCATCCTAAAAAGGAGGTATCACACTCGGCAATGGAAGTCTTTATGTCCTTCCCTGTCATTTTCTAAATCCTAGACACAGAAGAAAAATGGAGGTTGCAGGAGTGGAGGCCTTGCTCCACCTACTTTGTGCCAGAGAGGGAAGGACAGAGGGCTGGGGATATAGCTCAGTGGCATAAGTACCTACCTAGCAAGCATGGGGTCGTGAGTTTGTACAAAAAAACAAAGTAAAAACAAACAAAGCAAAACAAAAACCAGAGAGGGGAAGACAGAGTTGAGATGACACTAACTCTTAATAGTCACAAGTGTGTGGATTAACTAATAGTCAACTGGTAACACCCAGCTGACCTGAATCAGCATGGTGCTGGACGTGTATTATGGGTTGAGTCTGCATGTGCCCCCAAAGCCTCATGCAGTCATGGAGACAGGCTTCTAGAGTTTGGGGATGACTCGTGGAGCCAGTGCTGGGATTATGGGTGTGAGTGTCACACCAAAGTGGGTTTGGCCTACATACATTGTAAGGGACAGAAAGAGTGTCTTCTCTGTGCTTCTCCCCTTTTTGCCCATTTTGCTCTTGTCACCTTTGGTACCTGCTGCTGCCATGAGCAGCTGCCCCTGTGCCAGGCCACCCTGCCTTGGAGTCAGCTGATTATGAACTGAAACTTCCACAATCTGTGAGCTAAATAAACCTTTCCTTCCTTCATTTTGGATGTTGGTTAATTTGTCCAAGCAACAAGAGAAAGTAACCAAGACAGTGTGGAAGGCCCACCTGGGAATTGTTGCCAGTAGCATAAAAGGAGAACTGGAGGGGAGAATGGTGTGCTGGTGATTCTCCTGGAGAAGCTTATGAGGCTGGTTTTCCTGATATGAATTCAATTGTTCTCATTGTTGGAGGAGCTCAGGTTCTTACTGTCTCTGAGGATGGCTGTGGTTCTTTTCGAGGGAGCTCTAGTCCTTATCTTGAGCATCATTTCCTGGCTCCAGTGCAGATCCCTCAGCCTGCTGGCACAGATCCTTCATTCTGCTGGTGTGGGCTTTCTAGCTTCCACCACTGACCTTTGGGCCTTCTCAGTGCAGATCCATGATACAGACTTGCATGAGAGATTGTCATAGGCTCTAGGCCTCCAACTAGACTCATGGAGGACATTGTCGTCAGCTCTGGGTCTTCAGCTGGACTCATGCAGGACATCGCTGTGGGATCCAGGTCCTTAGCTGCATTCTTTGGGTCTCTAGTGCATGGACAGATCTCTTGCTGTCCTCTCCATTTGACTTTTTGGGTGAATATTATTAAATAACCCTATGAATTATATGTCCTCTATTAAATCTTTTCCCTTGCAAGCTCTGACTGCAGCAAATGTTAAGTCCTATGACTGAAATGACAGTGCTTTCATAACCAAAGTCACTGAAAATTTAATAAGTTGGACTGAGCTATCATTAAGGAAAGCAGCCACCCAGCAGGAAAGGGAAGTTTGACAAATCACAGTAGGTTGCCGTTATTGGAAAAAATAAAACCATTTGCTATTTAGACATCAACAAGTGGTGACTCCTCATATACCCAGGGTGGATATTTCAACTGCAGGAGAAACTGTGAAAGCAGCTGACCTCCAATCGAGGGACTTGCAGGTCTACCAAACCTTGTACTAACGCATGTGTTGTAGTCAGGGGTTACAGGGAGAACAACTACATATAGGACACGGGGTTTGTAATACTGTTTTATAATAATCACCCAAAGTTAAACACGAGACGGTACAGGAAGATCTGTCCACAACACTAAGACCCCGGATAGCCGAGGGCCTGGATCCCACAGCAATATCATGCAAGAGTCCCACTAGAGACCCGAATGCATGACAATGCCTCCCACAGTACCAACTGGGAA
>RJWM01020391.1:0-37059 GCA_004363535.1 Dasyprocta punctata
ACTAACTCAGGCCGAGTTGCTGTCACAACCTGTCACAGACGAGGTGGCTCCAACAGCAGCAATTGATTTTCTCACAGTTGTGGAGGCTGGCAGTCAAAGATCAGGATGGAGACACAACTGAATTTTGGGGTCTATATTCTTCCTGCATGATTGTATGACCTTTCCTCAGTGTGTCTGTGCAACAGGGGGAACAAGAGACAGAGAGATTTGTTTTCCTCTTCTTATACCATCCTCTTACAAAGCCAATAATCCTATCAGATTTATGGCATTGTATGGTCGGGTAGCCAGATAAGGCTTTCACATGGGTTTGGGGGAACATGATTTGGTTCATAACAATGCACTATTTTAGAACACTCATTATATACAATATCAGGCATTGATGGTGTTAATTTTTTCAGAACTTTAATTTGATCCTGACTCTGGTCTATATATTTTCTTCACGGAGCATGAATTTCAAGTTACCATTTAAACCCACTTTAGGGAAAGTCATTTATAGTTTAGTCTTGCTTTTGCCCCAGTTACCAAGTTTTTACTTTCTTGACTCAAAGCCTGGTTTCTTTTATTTTTGTTATAAAAGCGGGTCAGGATGAAACCTTGTTACAGCTTAGATCAGGAACATCCCCTGCCCCCAAAGCCTCTTGTGCTCAGGGAGGGGCTTTGGAAGGTGACCAGATCACAAGGTGCTGTTATTGAATGTGCTGCTAAAAGGCGGCCCTGGTAGGAAGAGGCAGGTGCTTGGGTGTGTGACCCGGAAGAGCACATCTCCCTCTGCTCCCTGCTTCCTGGTCACCACGATGCAAGCAGCTGTCTTCCACTGCAGGGTCTGCCACATGCCCGTCTTGCCTTGGAGCCTGCTGACTATGGACAGAAGATGTGAACCAAAATAGACCGTGCCCCCTGCAAGGTTGGAGTGTGAAGCCCTGTGCTCAGTGACGAGGAAGTGGCTGAGACACATCCTCTGTCCCCGTTTACCATTTCGTGCGAATCTTGCATTGTCCCACTCCACCGCTCCGTCTCCTCTGTCTTGTCTACAGTTGCACAGATACAAAGGCGGGTCCTCGCATACACTGTCACTCTCTTTTTCTCTTTGCCCTCACATAGCTACTTTTTCACAACCATTTCAGTTTCTCTTTAAAAGCTCCAGAGGCATCTAGACCAAGCACTGTGCCTGTGGGAGTGAGTGACCCTACAGCACCTGCTTCCTTTCTAACAAAGACTTACACCGCTTTGCAGAAGGGGAAAGTGAGGCTAGAGAGCGGAAGGAATGTGTCCACAGTTGTTCAGTTTCTAAGCTGCAAAGAGAAAGCCTAAGCGGGACTGGAGCTCAGGGAGTCTGGAGGTACACAAGCCCTTCCCTCGTAAAAAGCACGGCGGCGGGTCCTGGACGTTCATCCTTCCAGACGCCTCTCTCTCCCTTCTTCTCTGTCTCTGCCTGCCTGGCGGCGTGAGAGGCCAAGTGTGGGAACGGAGACAGAGCCCACGGCCAGCTGTAGGACTGTCAGGTTTAGAAGATAAAAACGCAGACACAGAGCCAAGTTTGGATGTTGGATATCTGTGAGACATACTGATGGTGAAACAGTATTTGTGTTTCATTTGAAAAGGAAATTTACCTGGACAGTCTGCGTTTTATCTGGTCCCTTTATCCTGATGCCCATTCTACAGTTACACAGATGCTGTGAATAATCACTGCAAGTCTCTGTGATATTAAGTATGCTTGGAAAAGCAGACAAACAATAAAAGCACATTGAGCTTCACTACTTTATTTACTTTAGTGGCTCTTGACAATATAAGCAATGCCACAGAGGTTCTAAAACAGATATGTATTTTATTTGGGGAACTGACTTATTTATCTTTATTGGCCCAGTTGCTGTGATTTTCAGTGAACTGACAGCATTTAATATCTAGCCTAAGAGAACTACACAACTGAATAGCTTCCTCATGCGTGCTGAACTCATGTTTGAATAAACTATTTAACCTCTCTTTTGCCTCAGTTTCTTCATCCGGAAAATGGAGATAGTCATGGTGTCTATCTTGTGAAATTGTTGTGAGGAGTAAATAAGAAAACATCTGAAATTGGGAGTCTGGTAATTGTTACACAATAGACATTCAATAAATAATTGCCTTTTTCTTGCCTTGCTGTTCCATTTCTGACAGTGGACAGTGCCATTTCCTAGACCGCTGCAACATATAAGGCTAAATTAATAAGCCTTACGGCTAAATTAAAAAGATTTTTATTCTTACTTTTTACCATTGTACTGGTGTCATCTCAGCCACATTCTTGTATAATCCCAAATGATTAGTTAATTGATTGACTTGTTCAGTCAATAAGCATTTATTTAGCCCCGGATGTATGTCTGGCATACATTAGTGCTCTTGAAGTTGGAGATACATGACAAACAGCTGAAAGTTTCTCTTTCCTTATGAGAATTACTTCTTGTATAGTGGTGGGATTGGGGACAGATCATCAAAAACGTAGTCAAGTACATATATTGATGACACAAAGTCACCAACTGGGGCTCTTGTTGGGAAACTGAGTATTGATTTTGATCACATGGATCTCACTGGTGACTTGATGAGTTTTTTGCTTGCTGTTCAAGACAAGGAGAAGAAGAAGAGATTGAGGGAGGAATTTTGCTAAAAAGCACAGCAGCCAAATGAGAGGCAGCTGGAAGGAAATTTGAAGTTAAGAGTTTTTATTCTTCCTTTGAAATGGGAGCTGTTATGTGATGGCCTGTGTGTGGGCTGAAAGGAATGACCAAGACTAGAGGAACTGATAAAGCAGAAGGTGCTTGGGACTGAGTGCTTGGATTCCAACAAGCAGGAGGGGGTCACCCTGGGCCTCAGCCAGGACTCCGCACCTGGGAGGCGAGGCGGCTGTCTGCAGCTGGGGCTGCCTGGAACTTACTCGGCTTGGTAAGGGAAGGATGTGGAGGTCCTCGTCTACTGTCTCAGATTGAAGATGTAAAATCAGATGTGAGAGCCTGGCTTTCACTTCTCTTATCAATAACTTCTGATTATTGATAAGTTGAAAATAATTGCTGATGAGAAATTGTAGCCTCTGATTTATATCAGACTCTTCCTGCGCACCCCAAATATACTTGCCTGTTTGCCGTCCCCCCCATTCCTGCTGTGTGGGGAGAGACTGACCGACTTTAACTCAGCCGCTGACAGCTCTCCTTAGCCCGTCAGCCTGCTGGGCTGGTCATTTGCTGGTTTTCTCCCCTCACACGCTTCTCTCCACGGAGATAAACCTCTTCCGGAAGACCTCGTGTCCTGACCAGTCTGTCTCCAGTCCCTGCTCCGCTGCACAGGCGGCCCCGAATGTGACGGGAGCTGACAAACTCCCTGAACTTGTCCCGTTGGATTTGTCTAATGGTCCTTTCCCTGACATAGATGAAAGAGTCATTGACAGAAACGGACCATTTACCGTGAGCCTGAGCAGGGGTACAAGCGGTGACAGATGAGACAGGGCTGGAAAGAAAGCTGGGAAATTCAGGACGGCTATGTCGGGCCCAAGGAGATTTCCACTTTGAAAATCAGAGACGAAGTGGATGCTATATAGGTTTCTGCTGCCCTCGTCCTCCGGCTGGTGAATTAGAAAACTGAGCTCCTTGAGTCCTAGCTCTTGTCCTATGGAAACCACTGAGAAGCTGCTCAGGGTGACCTGGATGTCAGGGGTGGCTTTCCACAGTCCACCCCATGGCTTTCTAAGGCTGGGAAGACCAGGGTGGTGCAGAGCTACTTAAAATTGTGCAGCCATTGAGGAATTCTATTCTGGTGGCAGAATTCATGTTGAAGAAAGCTTTCCAAACAGAACAATCATATCTTAGGAATATTTTTGGATTCCATGACCAACACCCAATGCAAGCATCATATAAACGTAGAATTACCCTTGAACAGCCCTAGCCTCAACCCATGAAACCTCTCTGTATTCTAATTTCCATTCATGCTGAAATTGGAAAATCACTGCACTGTACTAAAGGGACAAGCAGAAAGGCTATCTGGGTGCAGATGTCTGGGCTTCAGACCATCTTGCTTTTAAAACATGTGAAACCCCTACCTTTAAACAAGCCCTGGGTGGCGAATGCAGAGCATCCTTGTCGAACCACAAGTTTTGCTCATTTTCCTTTAACATTAAGCCTTGAAAGCTTCACAGATGGTAAAGGGAGTGTTTGTCACTGAAATCGCGCAGTGCATGCAATCGAGGCTGGGTGAGAGTCTGTGTGCTGATGAGTGCTGACATAATATCTTCCCAGTCTTTCTTCTTTCTTTCTTTCTTCCTTTCTTTCTTTCTCTCTCACTCTCTTGCTCTCTCTCATAGTACTGGGGATTAAACTCAGGACATTCATGTGGAACTACACCCTTAGCCCATTAAAAAATTCATTATTTCTTTGTTGATTTTGAGAAAGTTCTCACTAAACTATTAATTTGCCCAAGCTAGGTTTGAACTTGAGGTCTTCCTGCCTCAGCCTTCCAGAATGCTAGAATTATAGACATGTGACACCATGCCTGGCCACTTTACTTTTCTTTCAAAAAAAAAAAAATGAAATTAGATAACCCTGTGGATATAAAGGTAACATTTAGGTCTCCTCTAAAAGAAGTGAATGTCTGAATGAAGAGCTAAACATGTTTTATTTAAGTAATAATTAATGTCTTAAATATTTAAAAATGAAAAATTGCAGTTGAGGTTAAGAGGGTCTTATGCCAAAAGATGTTGATGGTTGGCTTTTGCATGGGAAGAGGAGAAATTGTGCAGAAGCAGCTAACAGTGGACTCTGGAAAGATAGAAAAGAGAAGTAGTGGAAGAGAAAAGGCTTGAGGGGGGAACAGAGCGGGCTATGGACAGGGGACAGAGGCCAGTGAGGGGCTTACCATGACAGCGCAATGCCGGGGACCCAGGAAGCACGCAGGCTCCCAGGATGCAGCCCCGGAGCGGGAGAGGGCCGCCCTGCAGAGGAAGTGCCTTGGGTGGGGCTCTGCCTGCTGTTTGTGCTTTCAATGTCAAGTGCTGGGAACTAGCACTGCAGGTTCGCTTTGTTAGAGGGATTTATGACCAAGGCCCTTGGATACTGTCCAGGGAGCATCTCTGCCCACCCCACAGGATGTAGCTCAGTCTTGGTCATTCAGAGATAAGCAGAGATCTTTCTGGTCCTTCAGTATTTTCAGCTTGAAAGGAAATGTGTCCTCAGGCTCCGGACAGCATTTCTCTTGGTGAGCCACGGCTGAGGCTGGCTGGTCTCGCTCTCGGTCGTATGCTCCTGGAAGCAGTCTCCGTCTAAGACTGAGTGCTGATCATTTATTTCAGGTTTCTTCCCAGGAAGAAGGAGTGAGACAGGGAGGAGGAAAAGCCAAGATACAGATGCATGGAGATCTCTGTAGTAAAGGTGCAGAAGGGCTGGGTGTTAATCCACTGGAGGTTGTAGCAAAGGAACATTTGCTTCTTTGTCTGAGTTTTCCTTGTGTGAAGCTTCCTTAGCTTTATAGAAGCCCAAGGCAGATAAGGATCGAGAGCTCTAGGACCAAGTCTGGAGTAAGGCTCATCCATGTGTGTGAATTCAGGAGAGGGCTGTGACACAGGACATCAAAACAGAACTTCCACTCTGAAAGATCGAGATCCATCATTCTTGGGGTGTACCAAGCTCTGGGGACTGCTGATCTGACCTGGGCTTGGCTTCATGACTCCTCTTTTGCCCATTCCTTGGACAATGGCAAATTGTTCCACTGCATATCCCAAGAACATAACCCCAAGAAGGCACAATGGTTCCCCCTCTTCCCTTGCTAACCCTCACCCTCAAGGGTTTCCACAGATCAACAGATGGGAAAAGCCCAGCATAAACAGCAGTTTGGGAGAAATTATTCCCTTCCCTTCTCAGCTCCATCTCTGTGTCACTGCCTCCGTCGGAATATCTCCAGGCAGGGTTTCTCTCTCCAATTCTGGCCCTGTGTTTACCCTCACCCACCTTCAATTTATGTTGCTGGATTTATGCTAACTTGAGGTTGAGAATATCCTCTCTGGCATCTACCAGCTAGTTGGACACATTTTGGCTGTCTCCCTTAGATCGCAGTTCAGTTTGTCTAAAACTGTCCTTGCCTCCTATACCAGCCCTTACTCTTCCAAAGTCCTCCCTATGCCAAAAGAAGAAAAGAAAAAAGAAAAAAAGGAAACACTTGATCAGTCCACCCACCCACTGTCAATTCATGTCTGTGTGTAATGAAAAGCCTGGTACCATGTTTCATTCCTCAGTTTCTTTGGAAGTGGTCGTCTGCTTGGCATTCATAGATGGTGGCATGGTGTCACAGGGAGGTAGTGGTTTCATTTGTGGGAGGCAGATCACGATACTCAAGCTCACTAGAGCTTAGCACTGAGAGAAGCAGTCTCTCTCTGAAGTTGTGAGTGCAAACAGCGGAATACAGAGCTCAAATTAGCTCAGATAGTAAAGTAGTTACCTCACGTAAATAAAGAGTCCAGAGGTGTCTGGTTTGGGGGGATGTTTGGACCGGAACCTTATAAATGTCAATAAGGACAGGTAGATGGAAGTCTAGGTAAGCCTAATTTATACCATGAGATCCCTGGGATCATAAGTGAAATACAACTCAAATAAAAGTAAGGGCATTTGGAAAAGAGAAAGGTAGGCTGCAGATGCTTAACAAGGGAAAAAAAAAAAAAAACACTCGTTACAAAATCCACCGGAGACAAAGGTACGCGGTCTGCCGTCTGAACGACCTGAGGCATAGCCAGACTATGTCTACTTGTATACAACTGTGATGGAGGCCTGGTTTGGGTTTGATGCTGAAGGGATTGGAAAAGAGCTCTGGGACTCACTCGATAACTGGCCTGTGCCTTGGATGTGCTCCTCCGTTTGCAGGGTAGGGTTACATTCTTGGGGTGACTTGGGACTCCCCCTGGAAAGTTTGCCGTACCGGGAGGTTCTGCAGTTGAGAGAGGAGCTGGCCCTTCCCGCTGAGTAACGGGAGCTGGTCAGTGCTCCTAGCCCTGGCCCCTGCCCTCCGTCCCCCATGGTTAGTGAGACTCCAGGTTCTGCTTATTGTCATGGCTCTCTCGTCTTTCCTCGTCTCATTCCCGCCAGCCCGCAATGCACGTGCAAGTCGCCTGGGGCGGGGGCCGGAGCCACGGCCAAGCCCACAGCTTGTCCAAGCCCACAGCCTGTCTCCCCGCTCCAGCGCGTCCTGTGCCCCGTGCCAGGGGCCCCGCCTCCAGCCCCAGCGTCAGTGTGGTGTCATCCTCCTGCTCAGAGCCTTCGGTGCAGCCACGCTGCTTTTAGGACCTGGTCCAAACCCCCAAGCCAAGCTCAGATGTCATCTCCTCGGAGACCCTTCAGAGGGGCCATTGGTCCCACTCCGAAACCCAATAGCGGGGAACGTCTGCTCCGCTCAGCTGGAACGGATCGGCTTTTCCTGCTTTCCACCCTTAATTACAGTTCCCCACGTCTGTGTCTCCTCGCTGATCCTGGGATCTGGGGGACAGAGATTTACATAGCTGTCACCCAGCGCACCACTCTGTGGCCTGTGCCCGATGGGTAAACAAATAACACTAATTCACCGCAGTTAGACACTTTTGAGTCAATTAAGACTTTCTTATTATAATATTCTAATGATATTCTAATAGTTTTAAATAAATGTGAGGTTCAATTTTCAGACAGGAAAAAGAGAGATGGAAGATATTTTCCCACTTTGTTCTTACAATCAGTATCTTTTGCCTGCTTGTGTATATATCAGCAGCAATACCTACTTTGGAGTTAGTGTACCAAAGGTCCTCTAAAAACCTAACCAAGATGCATGCCTAGAATTCAAGTGGGCGTATGGCTTGAAATGCCAAATTTGTCATGTCTCCAGCATTCTGGGTTCAGAGGAGCATTTAAAATACACACACACACACACACACACACACACACACACAGAGTATAGGTTTTGGCCAGAAAATTGTAAATAAGTATTTTTAAACATTCCAAATGCCACAGAAGTGCTCTTTCTTGACTCTACCCATTTAGCTATCCTGTATTTAGGAGGCAAAGCTGCAGCTCCTGAAAGGCCTTGGCATTGCCACCCTCAGAAAGGGCTGAGAAGACCAGCACTAGCTGGCTGCTTGGGGCTTCCCTGGGCAGGAGGAAGCTCCCAGCTGGACAGGTAGACGCGCGGGGAACTAGGCCGCGAGCCCGCGCCTCTATCTGACGTACTGGTGACACGGCCCACGACGTTACCACTACCTGAAACAACGAGTTTTTTTTTTTAATCCTCAGCTTTTTGGCAGCAGGAATGGTGCCCGGGGGTGGGCAGACACAATAGGGCAGAACCCGCGCCTTCCTGGGTGTGCCGACGCGTGTGTGTATGCAGAGGTGGGCGCGTTTCCCCCGGAGTGCTCACACATGAGTCAGGCTGGCAGAGGCTGGATGGTGTCCTCCTCAAATTCGTGTGCTGAGATTCTAACCTCCAGTACCCCAGGATGTGGCTGCTTTCAGAGACAAGGCCTCGACAGAGGTGATTAACGTAAAGGATGAGCTCCTGGTGACCGGCGTCACGTACGGAGAGAGAAGGACGCAGACAGACGCAGAGCTGCAGGCGGAGGCGCAAGCCGAAGGTGGGGGCCGGGCTGGGAGGAGCCCCCCGCCAGCACCTTGACCTCCACTTCCCATTCCACGACTGAGAAAACGACCTTGTGTGGTTTAAATCATTGGGTCCGCAGAGCTCTGTGATGGTAGCCTAAGCTGACTGATGCAATTGCTAAGAAGTAACAAAAGAGACAGACTGAAAATGGAGAAGCCCGACCTCTGGACACGGCTGAGCGGCGCCATAAATGGACGAAGGAATTCACCCGTTCAGCCTGTACAGTCTGCCTCCATATCTGTGGGTTCAACCCACTGTAAACTGAAGTTACCTGGGGAAAAAATTGCATCCATACTGCATATATACAGCTTTTTTTTTTCCTGATTATTCCCTGAACAGTACAGCAAAGCAACCATGGACTGAGCAGTTACATTGCATCAGGGACGATAAGTAATCTAGAGGTGATTGGAAGCATAGTGGAGGATTGTGTAGACTGTACGCAAACGCAACAGTATGCTAGTGACCTCAGGACTTTTGGTTTTGGTAGCCACAGGAAAGGGAGTGTCCTGCTACTAGTCCTTCTTGGAATGGGAATGGTGGTGCTTTTTGATAGCATGACCGTACTTTTATTTTAGATCCACGAAGAGTGGTAAATAGCAGCTAAAAGAAGATCTTTCTTTATTGTCGCCAACATAGAAAATGAGGCCTGGCATGTAGGCTTAATAACCTCCGGCACCCTGTCTCTGCAAGGTGAGGAGAAATCTGTGATTCACTGATCACCCAACACTTAATATTGGAACAGGAGAACTATCATTCTTTCGTGTTTCCACCGGCCTAACCTTGCTGAGCCAATGTCATCTCTGAGCTTTAAGTCCTTAGCTTGTCTGGAACCTTAGTTCAGATGGTGAGTGCTCAGAGAAGACGGGATGTCTGATGTCTTTTCATTGCCCCTTTCAGCAGTGCCGAGGGTCCTCGCTGGCTTCCTGCACGAGGACAGGCAGCAGCTTCCCTTTGCTGGGCTCTCACAAGCCTCTTGGCGCGTGGCTCTGGCAGGTGCTGCCGAGGAGGGGCGCTGCAGCCTCTCCCCCTCCCCCGCCCCCGGGAGGCGCCACTCCCAGCCTGAGAAGCCTCACTCCCCACCCCGTGCCTTCCTGAGGTTATTCGTCCCTCCTGACTCATGTCTGCTGCCTCCTTTGAGTTACTGTGCAAACGTTTAGCCAAGGAGCCATAGCAGGCCGTGAGCTTATTTACGAGTGCCTGGAGTCCACCGCGCCGGCACCAGGCAGCATTCCACACCGAGCCTTCTGGTCAAATAAGGACAAAGCGAGCCACGCCTTCCGTTCTTGGCACCAGAGCCTGTGCAGCCAGAAGGCTGTGTGCGGGCTGCAGAAACCTCCCCAGTGCAGCGCCCATTCTCTCCCCGCACCCCCGTGACCCCAGAGTTACAGAACTGTAAATCAGAAGTGCAGGACATTTGCACCATGACTAGGTAGGGTTGGGGACAGAGGCCTCTCCTGGCCTCCCCTTTCTGGGCTTCCTGTGGAGGGTGATTGTGCATTCTCAGAGTTCCAAGGTAAAAGCGCTTTGCAGTGGTTTGCTTCTTGTTTGCCAGCAGGGAACCCATCTAGAATAAAAGTGCTGGAGGAGGTCAGGAAGCTCACACACACACACACACACACACACATACACCCCAAAAAGAACCCCAAAGAACCTAGGCAGGGCCAGTGTTCTGGGGGAGCAACCGCAGCCGAAATCAATCTCAACTGTGGGGTTTGAAAGGGGGGTGATGGCAGCAGGTTTCCCACTTTGAAAGACTGAATGTGTACTTAATAAATGCAAATGTTCAACCAGATAATTTGAATTTATTCTGGGCAAGCTCTCCTTCTTGGCCTTGACTCCCCAGACAGAGTCCCTGGCCCCAGGGAGTTGACAATCTAACGTGATGGTGGTGGAGAGTATAATTCATCAAAAACAGGGCACCGACAGTCTGGACTCTGGGTGGATCTGGTAACCCGACCAGCCAGCCCTTCCAGAAATTCTGATGCTTTGTTGCTCTGTTTGCTTAGTAAACCATCGGCCTAGAGCCTGAGCAGTTAGACCTACTGTGTGTGACCCCCAGGGAGCGGCCTGTCTGCTGGAAACGACATCTACCAACCCTTCTCTGGAGTTTAGCCTCTACAGATTGGGCCAACTGTTACCAGTCCTGTGCACTTGATGAGTGGTGGTGGGGGCGGGGAGAAAGCAAAGAAAACAATGGACTTGGTGGTGTTGGGAGCACTGTCAGTGCTTTCTAAGGCATGGAGGACCCTGTACGTTAGTGCTCAGCAAATACTGGGAGGATTGCGGCATGCAGGGTTTTTAGAGGAACCCCCCTGGGGTGGGGGTGGAAACTGCTCCTTCATAAGGTAAATATTTATGGCTAAAATGCAAGGGCAGAGAGAAAGGAAGTAGGCTGCCCACAGGACTACCTGGCTTCCCGTAAACATTTTCTTATCTCTTGGTCCTTTCTTTTGGGAAGCATTTCTTTACTGTCCCATCGACTCCACCCACTGCCTTTCTTTCTCCCTTCTGCTCCTGGCTCATTCCAGGAATAGCCATCCTTTCCTTGTACCCCGGGGGTCGGAATGCCCTCCTCTCCTGCTCTCTCCAGGAGGGGAAAATTGGCCCTGCTGTGAGCTGCTCCTTCGCACTTTTGATTTGGCTTCCATCCTGCGCCGCCTGGTTCCCGGTACACGTGCTGTCTTCCCACCACGTGAGCGTTTGCAGCTTGGGTAACAAGGGCTGCGGCTGTAGCTGGGTCTCGGGCTTTCCTGCCCTGGGCTGGTCTGTCCTGTTCCTTCCCCCTGCCACATTCCTGCGGGGTCTGCAGAGCAGTCCTGGAGACTACATGGCGGTGGGGGGGTCCCTGAGGGTTTGAAGGACGGTACGGAGCCCACACACCTTGAACTGGGCTTAGACCCTGGCAGGTGACCGCCCTGCTGTGAGAATTACCAGCGTGAGCAGCAGGGGCTGCATTTATAGTCTTTTTTGGAGGAGGAGGCGATAAAGGAGGAGACGAAAGACAATAAAAGAAGAGAAGTGGTCAGCTCGGGGTTGTACTTCTTCATCAGTCTTTTCCAAATGAGATGACAGAGCTCTGATAGTCCACAGGGGCCGTGTCTGGCATGAGTCAGCAACCCACGCGATCTACTGCCAGTTGATTAAATTAGCATTTGTTATAAGCCAGAAAGGAAGGGGGAATGTTGCATGCAAGGATAGAGGAGAATGAAGAAAACCTTCTTCATACCTTTTGAATTATTTATGGCTTGAAGCTGTACATGCTAAAGCCAGGCAGATCTGATAGAGGGGTTGGAAAGGGCTCTCTCTCCTCTCCCCGCCACAGGGCTCAGGCTGTGGGTCCCCGTGGAGGACCCGGAGAACGCGCACCACCACAGGCTGCGGCGGGGAAAGCGGAGCTTTCCATTTTATCATGACCTTGAAAACAGAAACGCTGCCTAGAAAAGCTGCTGCCGTTAGGTACAGGAAGACTTAGATTTCTCAGTAACCTCTGGGGCGATGGACCTGGAGGTGCCAACACGCCGCACTTTGATTTTGCCGAGTGGTAACCGGGGTGACTGGCAGATCAGTGGACAAAGGAGAGGTCTCTTCGATCCTCGCTTCTCGCTCCCGGCCAGATGGGAGACAGACAAAGCCCGGGAGCCTGTGCTTTCTCCCCCACCTCTCCCTCCCCCCTGCCTTTCTTGTCCTGCTTCAGCCGTGGAGAGACCCCGATTCGGATGGAGCTTGCGACTGCAATGACATTTTGAGAAATCACAACTAACGCCTTTATCCATGTGCTTTCACCTCGGCTGCTAAGTGAATCCTGGAGAGAAGGAGCCCACAGCCGGTGCCTGCCGCAGGGGCGTGAGAACCTGGGGTGCCGGGCTGCGCCCTAGGGTGGCCTGGTGGGCGTCTTCTCTTCTTCGTTCTTCTGACTGTCGGGAGCAGCAGAGCTCCCCACATGCCGGCTCCACTCCTCACCCAGAGGTGAAGCTTTGGTCTCAGAGCCCCAGGGCAGAGGCGAACTGTGAGTGGGCGTCCACTGTGATCTCAGAGTCTGAATCCAAAGCACTTCAGAAGCGGGCTCCTTCTTTTCAGCTGAGCTGCCTCTTGTTGACCACATGGTACTCTCAGGCTTTCGGGGAGCTGAAGCACCCAGCGGTGTGAGACTGTCCTGGGAGAAGAGAGGACAGGAGTAAGGGGAGAGAGTCCCTAGTGAGACGGGGGCGGTGGGAGACAAAAGCCGCGTGGCGGACCACAGGACCCAGAGACAGACAAAGAGATGGCGTGTGTGTTTTAGGAAAAACAAAATTGCAAGCGAAGAAGGCATTCCCTGCTTCATCACTGCCAGCTCAATTTACCCACCATATAAATACAGGTGTGTACACACACACACACACATACACACAAATAAACCGAGTCTGGGACTGACCGGGTAGAAGAATCAAAGCAAACTATTTCTTCTACTCATTAAGTCCCGCATTTCCACTTATGTATAAATAAAATAAATCCTGCTACTGTGGATGTAAAATGAGAAAATGATGAGCACTCACAAATTTATAATGAAAAGCAAAGAAATTCACTGTCGAACTTGAGCATAGCGTTTCCCTCTGAACCTATCAACACCGAAAGCGACTCTTAATGCCCCAGCTCACAGGAAGTGGATGAAAACCTATAGCCCAGATTCCAAACAGTGGCCTGTCTCCCTTAGTTACATGGAAAAGTAAATTGAGGTCATTTTCATAATTTAGGCAAAAACCTTCGTTTCCATTGAATTACTGAGATATTTTAGGCAAATGCAGATTTCAAAAAAAAAAAATTAAATAACAGAATTTGAGTTTGGGAACTCATTAAAAAGCAACGAGACTTCCTACATTGCATCAATTATAAACAATGTGGAAGAAAGAGAGGACACTTTTGTTTGTTTTTTCTTTTAAGGAAATGATCTGGAAAATTACTCAGGTCATTGCTGCTTCTTTTTAGCTGAGATCTGGACAGGTTGCATTTCAGGCAGTACCTCCATTAGAGTGTGGGTAGGAGATCAAACCAGGAGGAGAAAGCCTGGCCTTGCCCGCAGGCTTTCCTCCAGCTGGCCTTGCCCTGAGAAGTCAGTTCATTCCTCCAGGCCTTTGCTTCTTTTCTCCCCTCACCAAGAGGGAGCCCCCCTTGCCCCCCTCAACTTTGTCACTTTCTTATAGGAATGCTTCAAAAGTTAATATTTGCAGTGAAACCAGGAGAGCTCCTGAGGAGTGATCCTATCTCCACGCGAGGCCTCATCAGTTTTCCTTCTCCTGCCACTCTGAGTTGGCGCTGATATATTGTTCAGAATCTTTATAAAAATCTCCTTTCTTCCCATGACCACTAGTGATAGGAAACTGCAATGGACGACATTTGAGAAAGGAACATGTTTGCCTGTCTGTCGGCTCATCGGATGGGGTCTAAAGTGACCAGGATTGCTGTAAGCGGTTTGGTGAATTTATAAGCTATGTATTGTGGAAAGCGCTTTAGGTGCTGCAAATCTTAGCCTTTTTCTCTGGGATTTTCTTAGTGTGGAAGCTGGTGTAGAGTGAAGGATGGAGATTTGAGTTTCAGGGATTTGGGGAGGAGATTCATGCTGAGGAGGTAGTGGCTGTACTCATCAAGTGTTCCTACACGCTGTCCATGCCTTGCACCTGTGACGTCTGGTTATTTGAGGCGACCTCAGACACAGTCCTCTTGATTCAAACCGTATCTGTTAGGCAGCTCTCTCTGCTGCAGCTAAGAGTCCTTCCAGACAGGAGCCTTTGCCAGATTGGTGCCTCCTTTGCCCAGAAACTGTGGCCCAAGCTCCTGCAAGGGAGAGACTTCTACAACGTGTCCACACCTTGGTTACCCAGGACCAACTTGGTCCAGCTCAGTTCCCACCATCCCGGCCTCATGCGTTCTTTTTCAACATCGGTGACCTACAGGTGCTTGCCTTGCACAGATGAGGCTGGTTTTACTGTGGGGTCTTTGCTCGTAGTCTCTGTTCCACCAGGATGACTTCAAGGCGAGCAGACGGTAAAGACTAAGGAAAGTCCACCGTGGCTTCTTCATCCTGCGGGACTCACTCCCAGCATGCCTGCCTGTGCCCTTCCTCCCTTTCTCGTGGGTCCTTTCAGGGTGCTGTGCTCCTCTCCTGAATCCTTGCTCGTGGTACCCAGGACACGGCTGGAACTGAAGTGGTATGTGGAGTTACACGGGCATTTATACAGGCTCATCTCCTTCCCACACGGTGAGGACTCTGAGGAGAAAACCTACCATGCCCACCTCAGAATCCTGAGCAATGCCTGGTTCATGAAAGTGGCACACACCTGTTATCCCAGCCCTCTGAGAGGCTGAGGTAGGAGGAGCACAAGTTGCAGCCAGCTTGGGCCATTCTGAACTTAGAAAGACCCTCTCTCTCAAAAAAAGTAAGTACATGGGGCTGAGGATGTAGCTCAGTGTGAAGGCCCTAGGTCCAATCCCCAGTACTGGGGGAAAAAAAATAACCCAAGAAACAAAACAAAACAAAACAAAAACAAAAATCAGGAAAACCAATAAATCGCTGCAAAACACATGCTTCATAGGCAGTGCCTATGTCTAGGGCACACATGTGCTAAGTGTTTGGGAAAGTTTGCAATGCATACTGGGCTGTTCAAAGAGAAAAACTGTGCCACTAGTATGTCTGTGTCTACGTAAGCTAACTCTCTATTTTCCTTTAAATGAATGTTCCCAAATTATGCAAATGAATCTGTGGAGCGGGGACCCTATGTCAACAGCAGACCATCTGGCAGCCTGAAGTCGTGACAGGTTGTTTCTCTTTGCTGCCACCACTTCGAGGCCAGGGGCTTTCTTGTGTCCCTGGCCCTGCCTGGAGAGACCTTCCCCTTCTCAAGCTCTCTGTCTTGTATTCTGTTGTCATGGCAACAACCCACTTTCACTCTGGACGTGCTGCATGGGAGAGGGGAATCCTGTACTACAATGGATTAAGTGAGAAAGATCTTTTTTGTTTTTGAGTTGACAAGGTTAATCAGCACATTGTATCAGTTCCACAGATTTTGATTTAGGGGTAGGATAGTTCGTTAGGTGTTTATGGCACTGTTGAAAATGGCTTAGTTATAAAATTGGAAGATTTGGTTACCCTTTGTTTAAATGTCTGACTATCTGCCTGACTGTTGTGATTCTATTTTTAACTCAAAAGATATTTTTATGCTCTTGAAGTACACGGGGAACCTGTTTTCAGTCAACCTAGTATATTAAAGGACAGGAGAAAATTTCTAGAAAGGAAGGAGCAGTGGTCCTGCAAATCACGGAAAGCCAGGGTGAGCAAGGGTTCCCACACTTGTCCAGGGCTCTGCAGATCGGCTCAAGTCTGTTGAGAGATTATGTGGGAAGATAGGAATAGTATCATTTTTTTTTTGGGGGGGGTGAAATGTCAAAAGCAAAAAATGGCTCAGATATTTGCATTTTAATCACCTTTGCATACTCAGGTGAGCCGTTGCAGATAGATACTCTAGAAGCCCTCTCACTCTGTGGGGGACGCAGAAGTCCAGCGTACAGTCTGCCGGCTGGAGGCAGGGTGCCTCGGTCTGGCTCCACACCTCTGCCCTCCCCTCCCTGGGGTATCTGGGTTCTCTTCCTAGTCCAGTGGGCACCCCCACACCCCCAATCCCGAGGTAGACCGGTTCCTTTTGTTTCTTTCCCCCCACACAGATGCAGGACTCTGTAAGAGGCAGCTGCCTACTGCACGTCACCGCTTAGCGGCATGGCTCTCCGTCCCCAGCCTCCTCCCGGTACCCAGGCTCCCCTAGGATCAGATAGGCCTGGCAGCCCGGGCCCATTTGTCTTCTCTTGGCAGAACCAGACAAGATTCTCATTTATTCCCTCACAATCAGCTACCACCATCGCCAGAGACACATAGCCAGAGTACGTGAGCATTGTTCTGCCAGGGACATGGTGTGTTCAGGCCCAGGCAGGGAAGAGCAGAGATCTGATCAGCAGGCTTATCTGTGGCAGCATTGATCGGGAGATAGTTTTTCTGAGAAAAACAGATGATACCGTGCTTATAAGGCATTAGTCTCAGCAGCTGCCCCCAGCCAAGTCCTGGAGCTACAACTGATTGGACTGGGTAAGGGGCACCTAATGGACTCGCCCAGTGGACTGCCCTTTGGGATTCTTAGCAAAGAGACATTGGACTAGCCACGAAGGGCCCTGTCCAGATGAGTAGAGGTGGGAGGGAGTAGAAACTAAGTAAAAGTTATACAGAGCATGCAGCAAGAATAAGCTGCTCAGTAGCTCAAATGGATCAGAGCAGACACGGAAGGGGGAGATTGAAAGGCTCAGAGAGACAGAAAGAGGTGGAAGGAGAGGAAGATGGATAGAGAGGGGGAGAGGGAGAAAGAGAGTCAAAGAGGGAGGAGGGACACGGGGGGAGGGGCGGGGAGAGCCCTAACCTGCAGGAAGCAGCGCCCACAGACCACCCCCTTGGAGCCAGCTGCTGGTTCCAACGCAGGCTCATCCCTTCCTGGCTGCGGAACCGAGCCGAGCCACTTCTGCAGCCTGGAGCTCGGTTTGCTCATCTGTAAAATGAGGGCGAACGCGCATCTCTGCACTTCACAGCCAATACTGTGAGGAGCGAGGGAGCCATGGCTCGTGAAGGACCCGGAAGGGTGCCCGACAGGGTGCGGACGCAGGGTCTGTTCTATCCTGGAGGTTCTTACACTAACCCTGCCTGGGTTCTGACAGTAGACTCCTCGCCCTCTGCCCTGAGCACATCTGTGGCTGTCTGCTCCTGCGAGCAAACCCGACTCACCTGTAACACTCAAGAATATTTTCTTTCTTTCTTTCTTTCTTTCTTTCTTTCTTTCTTTCTTTCTTTCTTCCTTCCTTCCTTCCTTCTGTGGCATCAGGGATCGAACTCACAACCTTGCACATGTCAGGCAGGCACTTAAGCCACTGAGCCAAACTCCCAGCCCTAGTTTTTTGAGGCAGGGTTGCACTATGTAGCTCAGGTTGCAAGCCAGCCTTGAACTCACAACACTCCTCCTACCTCAGCCCCCCGAGTGCTGGGATTAAAAGCATGCGCCACCATGCCCAACCTCAAGAATATTTTCCAAATTTCTGAAAGGAAAATGAAAATCCCAGTTTTGAGGAATTTTTATAAGTTTGGAAAAAAGAGAAACCAAGTGTCGGTCTTGTGGGGACGGAAAGGGAGGAGAGAGAGCAGGGCCTCTCAGCGTCTACCTTGTCAGGCGAGCTCCTCTGGACTTGGGGGAGCAGGGCGGGCAGTGCCCTTCCCCCCTCCTCGCTCATCCTGGCAGGATGTGTTCTGCCCGGTTAGCCCCGGTGTCCGTAACCTTCGTCCATCTGCTCCTCGGGGACAGTGGGATTCCTGCAGCCTCGGTCACTACACAGCAGCCAGCAGGCCCAGGAACTGGGCTGTGAGTCATTTTACAAGCGCTGGCCCCAAAGTCCCATTTCAAACACTGATAACGATGCCACGGAGGAGACCCACCACTGTCCTAGCAAACTATTTTGTCTGTGGCTTGCATGGAAAGGAGACCCCTGCTCCGAGAGCCTGGGACCCATGGTCACCGCTTGGCCATACTGACCACAGGTACTGACCAGAGAAGCTCAGCTGATGTTACACAATGCGGGGCTTTAGCTGGAAATAACAGTGGTCATCGTCTCAAGTTCTGGGGGCCGCGAGTCTGCGTGCGAGGTGCTGACAGGGCGGCTCCTCTGTGGGTGTGAGAACCAGCTTTGGTTGCTTGCTGGCATCTCCAGTCCGCTCCGTCACCCTGACCTCTGCCTTCATTTTCGTGTTTGTGCCTCTGCCCAATTTTCTCCTTCAGCGAGCACATTAGTTGTATTAGGTTGGGTTCCATCATTCTAACTTGATTGCTTCCGTAAAGAGCCTATCTCCAAACAGGGCACATTCTGGAGCACTAGGGTTAGGACGAAGCCCGCCTGATTTGGGGGGACCAACATAAGCGGCTCAATCCACAACACTGATGCATTTGAGAAGTAAATGCTGGAACGGCCCTTGGGTGATCAGGTTGGTGATGGGACAAAATGTTGGTTTGCGGACCGTGGAGAATCCGTGAAGTAAGTCTAGTGTTTAAAAACTTGCGCACTGCACCTTACTTGTTTAACGTTGTGTCTTGGTTTCTGCCTCCTGCTGGCCTTTCTTGCTCAGATTCCTCTGCCAGCCCCTTGAGGTGCTCCTCCCCCGTTTCTTCTGCCTTGGTGGAAAGTGGCCTGGCCACCCAATGTGGCTCAAGTCAGATCCTCGCAATGCTCCTCCGTCCCTTGCTTTTCCTCAGTCCCTCCTGCTTCGAACTCAGCTTCAAGCCCTGCTGACACTCACTTGGAGATATTTGGGTGCCCGTTCACCTCTCACCGTCTCTCTCTTAGCCTCTGCAGCCCAGGCCACCAGCTTCTCAGTCGGATGGTGACAAGAGCTTCCTAAATGGTCTCCCTTCCTCCTCCACCTGCTTATAGCGAAGCTCCTTCTGGATGCACTCAGAACTGTGTAAGTCAGGTCTTGGCGCATAACCTCTTTGCTTTATTTCTCTAAAGTTTCCTCATTGCTCTGAGAATAAAGTGCTTTTTTTTTTGTGGTACCAAGGATCGAACTTACAACCTCATGCCTACCAGGCAGGTGCTTACACCACTGAGCTAAAACCTCAGCCCTACTTTTTGAGACAGGGTCTCACTATGCATTTCAGGCTGGCCTTGAACTCACTTTGTAGCCCAAGCTGGTCTTGAACTCACAACGATCCTCCTGCTTCAGCCCGCCGTGTGCTGGGATTAAAGGCATGCGCCATCACGCCTGGCTAAAAGTGCTAGCTCTTTAACATGGCCAAAATGGGCCGCTATGATCCTACCTCCTCTATCCTCCTTCAAAGCCTGGTCCTACTTACCTAGAACATTCTTCTCTCAGGGGTTCAGTTGGTTTAACCCCTTATTGTCACTTAAGTCTTAAACCTTGTCTTCCCAGGGAGGCCCTCGCTGGCTACAGGATGTAAGGTGGAGCCCACTCCCATATGTGCTGTCCTCTCTTCCTGACTCATTTTAACCCTGTCCCTGTCTGCTCTCCTCTCAGTCACTGTCTTTGCCTCCCACTGCAATGGAACCAGCATCAGACCAGGTGCGTTGCTCTACATGTTCAATTTGTATTTTCAGGGCCTGAATCCAAACCTAGCACAATTTAACAATGGTTGCTAGTTTGTTGAATGAGTGAATGAGCCAGTGCCTGCATCATGAAGAATTCCCAGGCACCAAATGCGAAGGGCACTTACAGTTAGAGTGTGTCAGACACAGCTCACGGCTTTACCACCAGGAGTTCTTTTGATCCTCGCGAAGTTGTTTAGGATAGAAACTAGCCCCGCTTTGCAGGAAATGGGGCTCTGAGAGACGAAATGAGGAAACCGATGCAACTTCAGACCTGGAATCCTCACCGATGCCCCCATACTGTCTATCATGACCCAAGCTAGGGGTGCGAAACACAGTACAGGCAATGTTTGGAAAAAAGAGTAGGAGAAAGTTATTGAAAACTATTGAGAAAACGATCTAGTCCAGGACCAACTAGAAGTACTCTTCTTGATAGTAGAAGGCACGCTCAGGGTAGGCGATGTGAAATAGGGCATGTTTTTATTTTTAATGAAAGAAAGAAAGTTGTCAAGCAGAAAAGACGGGGGAATATTTTTATTACACTGTTGCGGGGTTCAGGACCAAGAGGCGTCTTGCAGATCAGGAGTGGGTGTGACCAGTGCTTACCATGGTAACTGCTCAGAAACACTCGTTGGATGAATGGATGGGGGGAGCGGAGCATGTGGGTCTATGCACTCACTCCCCACACCTCCTGTGTGTCCTTTACTACGAACACAGGTGAGGATGAGTGGAATTCAATGTGACGAGCTCCCTGGAAACCAGGCAAGAGATTTTACCAGGCACACAGGCAAACCCTAGCGCTCAAATTGTGTGAAATCTACCCTCTCTCCTGATTTCTACTCCCCCCGACTCCATATGCAGTTACCCCACTTCAGCCTGTGAGTCAGGGAAGACCTGACAAGGTGCTTTGAAAAGGTCAGCAACTCTTTTCTCTATATTTTAACAGCCCTGCATCCGCCCTTCGTTAGTGTAGTTATGTTTGGGGAGAGCCTGATTTAATCCATGATATATTGCATTTTTGATCATAATGAGCTATAAAGAATAGGTCTGTTGTAATTTATTTCAATACATTTTAAATTACTGTGGAGAAATACTAGGAATAATCTCATAAAAAAAGAAATATAAAAGGAATTTATAGGATCTTTACATTCCCTAAGGAAATAATTCAAGGAACAAAAGAAGAAACTAGATTTAGATAATAGAGAATCAAGGTGTTTAAAGGAGCACTGTTGTTTTACAAGGTCTGAAATAACTACTTGGAATGCAATAAAAAATGGGAAGGGTGCCAGCTTACAAAAAACCAACATCAGGTAGCAATATAATCATTCACAGGTAAAATTATCCAGATCAAAACGAAGTAGGTGGTTCCACTTACAAAGGGCATAAAAGAGAATAGGAAAAGGTCCTTTTTCGTGCACAGCAGAGAAACACCAAGAGACGCTTCACCTCTTGGTTAGATGTGGATGTACCAGGACCTGTAGCACCAATGACACATTCTCATGGGAAGTCGGGCCTCTGCTGCAACTGAAGGCTGGGTTCCCAGGCACCAGGCTCGGAGCTTCTAACAGCCGCATGCAGGTGATGGGAGGCTGCACTCGGAGGACGCGCCCTACGGAGGAGCTCGGGCAGCGGCGAGAAGGGAGGTCAGCTGTGATGCCTTAGCCTCCCATCAGGAGCTGAGGGCTGGGATGGTTCTGAATTCAGCCAAGGGGCTGCTGCTTTGGTACTGCCATCTTGGGCAATCAGTTAGGATGCATGCTGCCACCAGGGTAGGAGCATCACTTCCTGGCAGCAATGCCTTGGGAAGGGCTCAGCTGTGAGCCATCAGCCACCGGGGAATGAGTGGCCCGGGCCTGAGAGGGTAGCAGGGGCTCGAGGTGGTGCATCTCAGGGTTTAGTAAATTAAGGCTAGCATGGGGAGCTCCAAAGATCATAGTATGCTGCTTTCCAGATTTTTAAATATGATACTTGTGCAGCTGGAGTTCTCTTCAGAAACTCTTTGCCTGTATCTATGACTTTAACAGTTTTATATATTTTATCTTCCAGCAGATTAAGTGTTTCTATTTTAGCATGTAGTTCTTTGATCCATTTAGATTTTAGTTTACTGTGTGGTGAATGATATGGGTATAGATTCAATCTTCTGCAGGCGCATAGCCAGTTTTCCTAATACTATGTATTAAAGAGGATTTCTTTCATCCAGTGGATATTTTTCACTCCTTTGGCAAAGATCAAATAGTTAAATGTGCCTGGGTTTGCACGTTATCTGCTATTCTGTTCCATTGATTCGCATGTCTGTTTTTGTGCCAGTGCTGTCCTGTTTTTATGACTGTAGTTTTGTGATGTAGCTTCAAGGCCAGAATTGTGAGGCTGCCTGCTTTCCTCTTGTTACTCAGCATTTCTTTTGCTTTTCTGTTTTTTTTTTTTTTTCTGATTTCATAAAAATTTTAGGATTATTTTCTTCAGTTCTGTGAAGAATGCTGTTGGTATTTTTATTGAGATTGTGTTAAATCTGTATATCAATTATGGAAGCATGGCCATTTCTACCATATTGTTTCTGCCTATCCAGGAATAGGGAATATCTTCCCATTTTATGTTATCCTCTTTGATTTACTTTGGGTGCATACTGTAGTTTTCATTGTAGAAGTTTTTCACTTACTTAGTTAAGTTCAATCTAACACTTTCTTCAGTGAGGCTTCCCCAGCCATCAAACCTAAAGTAACCACAAGGTTACTCTGTATCATATACCATTTTAAGAGGTCTGTATATTGCTCACAGACCACTTAAAATATTGATATATTTTTCCATTGATTTATTTTTTTGGTTGTATCCATTAGAATGTCAACAATAAGGAAACCTGGGCATGGTATTCACAGAGCTTTCAAGAGGACCTATGATCTGGTAGGAGTTCTTCACTCAAGTTCCGTGGGATAAATGAATGCCTAAAGGATATTATTATACCAACATGTTACATATGTGCCCTTTCTCTGCAATGAGTAAGAGCATCAGCTGGCTATTGCTGTGTAAGAAGTTTCCCCAAAACTTAGCACTTTAAAACACCAAGCCTACAGGTCAGTCAGGCAGTTCTACTGACCTGGGCTGGGTTAGGTTGCTCTTAGTCTGGACAGCTCATGCACTGGGTTCAGCTGGCAGGCTGGCTAAGGACTGCTTGGCCTTGGAAGTCTTCATTCCTGTGTTAGGTGGTTGTTCAGCTACCAGCTGAGAGGCAAGGGCTTGGGCCATGTGTTTCTGTTGTCCAGGACTGCATACTTGTCCACATGGTAATCATGGTGTCCAGAGAAAAAGAGCAGAAATGTTCTAACACCCTTTGAGGTCAAGGCTGAGGTCGATGTACCATCACTTCCACTGTACTCTGCTGGTCAAAGTGAGTCACAAACCCGGATTTAAGGAGTGGGAAGAAAAGTTCATCCACTGCTGGGAGAAAGTGTAAAGCTGTGGCCTCAGGGAGGGTAAAGGGCAGGACATTTTTGTAACGCATCCATAATATTAAGCTTGAGAACAAATGTGGTTACTTTTCATTGCCATAGTCCCCTTCAAGACAAAGGCATAAAGAGCACAGGTAGAAGCCCTCCCTGCGAATTGGCGCCATGTGCAGGCTCCTGGGGGAGGGGCAGATGCCAGTCTTTTCCTGTGAGTCAGCACCATTCACAGACTGCAGGGGAAGAGAACAAGAAGTCACCAGGAAGCAAGCCCTCCCTGCAAATTGGCGCCATGCGTGGGCTCCTGGCAGGAGAGCGAGATGCCAGCCCCTTCCAGCACGCAGGCTGGGAAACAAGAACCAACTCCCTCCCCTCCACTCCCGTAAGTGACCTGCTGATCTGGAGAAACACAGGCTGTGATGATGGCTATTGAGGCGGAATACAATTTAATGCTTGTAGCGTTTAGTGTTTCACTGACTTTGCAGGTCTAAAGCTGATGGCCTGATCATCTATTCAGAGCATGGCAAGATGCAGTGTAGCATCTATGGGGGATCTCCTTCTGAGGGTGGTGGTCACTGTTGATTCCCTATTGTCTTGTTTTGAAGTCCTGTATCATTTTCATTGTTTTGTTGGGTTGCATTTTGTTCTATTTTGCTTTCTTTGATTTTATTGTATCTGATGGCGTGGGCAGCTATTTCAAAGATAACAGGCTATATTATGGTAGCCATTTTGGATTTACTATTATCTTTTTTTGAAGTCCTTTATTGCATTCATTGTTTTGTTTTTATTGGTTCTATTCTGTCCTGTTTTGTTTGACTTTTACTATGTCTGAAGGTATCTGCAGCTATTTTGAAGACAGCAGGAGGCATCATGCTAACCATTGTTGATTTCTTATTGTTTTGAAGTCCTACGTCACTTACCCTGGTTTGTTTTGATTGGCTTTGTTCTGTTCTGCTTTGCTTGGTTTTATTCTCTTTAAAATAAAACAAAAACAAATAAATAAATAAATCAGAGCACATGTGAAGCCTGGAAATGACTTTCCATCAATCCGCAGGAACAGGCTCAGCTCCCAGACCCACCCAGCATGTTCTTGATGTCACAGCTGCTGTGACTGGAGAATGGGGAGACTTGGTGCCCAGGAACACTGAGCCACAGAACTGCACAGGCTTGTCTGTGACCAAGGAGAGCTGCAGAATTCCCAGTCTTCCTTGATCCTCCCCTTCATGGAGCCAGCTCAGAATCCTGCTTACATGTGCATGCTGGGTGGGGCGCAATGTAGCAATCAGGCCCCTGGGAACCCGCCTAGCAAAAGCTAGCATCAGACAGCTCACTGCATGCAAGCATTTGGTGAAAAACAAGGTTAAATTACCTCCATCTCTATCTCTCTCTGTCTCTGTCTCTGTCTCTGTCTGTCTCTGTCTCTCTGTTTGTCTGTCTGTCTGTCTCTCGAATAGAACTCAAATGACTCAGTCAGAAAGGGCATTGACACAGGTGTTAAAGGAATTCCATAAAAAGCAAAGAAAACAACACATTCAACCTTGTCCTTGTCTACTACACACAATGGTGCCTCCACATCCCAAGAAATTCAAGGCTAAAGCAAAAGGAGAAAGCTTTTGTTCCAACAGCTAGATGAGTTCTTACCTTTTCAAAATAAAATGCTTGAGCTGTGCTGAGTATTTAGCAGATATTCATGAAATGATTCTCTGAAGCTTTCCACAGACTCTCAGAATTCAAAATGTATGTCCAGTCCCAGCTTCTAGGAGGCTGAGGCAGCAGTACTACAAGTGTGGGCCCAGTCTGAACAACTTAGTGGCTTAGTGAGACCCCGTGTCAAGATAAAAGATTTTAAAAGGACTGGGAATGCAATTCAGTGCAAAGACCCTGGGTTTAATTCCCAGTACAGAAATCTACGGGGGAAGAACAGCTTCTCCCTTGTCCTGGCTTCCAGGTCAGTTCTCTCCCCTACCCAACTGCCCATTCAGTTTTACAATTATTTTTCACACCCAGGTGCAGACAAATGTAATTAACCTGGACACGACTTCCGGCAGGGGAGAGTGCATATCGTGACTCAGCTTGACAGACATGCAGCTCAGTTAAACGGCCTTCAGAATCCCAAGAATGTTTCCTTTCCCCAACCATTTCACACAGCGCTCTACCTCCCCAGCACAAAACGCTAGGATTCTCTCTAAATTTCATCTGTAAAATGAATACTGTTAGGCCACAGCTACACGATATCTCCACTGGGAGCCTTGTTCCCGTCTGTATCCCGAGCAAACTGGATCTGAAACAGATTTCAGTGACTCAGCGACGGGACCCAGGGCTCTGCCCGCGCTGCCTTCAGCCAGCCTGGAGGGCTCCCTCGCCATCCTGCACAGGAGGAAAACAAAACACAAGCCAGTGGCTCCATCCTCTGCACTGGAGTCTTCCCTAGCTGTCCGCAGACACATTCCAGAGGGCGCCGGTCAGGAGGGAGGCTCAGCGGGGCCCAGCGTCGGATCCAACTAGGTTGTTTAGGATGCGTATGTGAAGTAGCAGAGACTTCGCCCTCCCAGGCCTGTTCATGATTCATGGCTCTCCACCCCAGACGGCAGGACTTTCCCAGCTTCCCCGCAGCAGGAAATCGGGTGCAGGCTTAGAAAGCCAGGGTGGAAAGGCAGGCACACCTGGGATGAACAGGGACAGGGCGAGATCTTTGTGGGAAGTCCTCTTGCCACGCTCTTGAGTAAAGGTACAGGGAGAAAAGCAAACACCGGGTGGGGGGTTCCCACAGGGTCTTGCTTCCTCTCGTCTCCACTAGGGCAGGGGAAGGCTGCAAACACCAAAGGCAGCCCCCATGATGGGGTCGAGGAGCGGAGGTGGACGTGGTGGTGACCAACGGTTTCTCATTCCTCGGCACGGGGTGGACACACTTCTCCACACGACATCGCTGAGTCAGGTTCTTTGCAGTGCCCGGGTTACTGAGCTCTGATCACTAGGACAGAGACAAGGGAGCGAGACCCATCCTCCAGGTCAGACAGCTCAGGAGGGATAGAAGAGTCAGGGCTGCGGTGTAGCCAAGTGACCCTCGGGCTTTCCCGCGGGTGAACAAGGATAAACCCTACTTACGTTTCTAACATTTCCACCAACTCGCAAACTCGCTGTTTCCCCTCCATTTCTCCACCTTCACACCAAAATATATCCCTGAGCCAGCCAGTTTGCTGTCATGGTGACAACCTAAGGGGAAGAAAGATTTGCTCTGGCTTATGGTTTCAATCCTTTGTTGCTTGACCCCCTTGCTTCTGGGCTTGTGGTGCAGCCATACATCACGGAAGAAGAAAAGCCATACATGCAGCAGAAAGCAAAGACAAAGAGACTGGCATCCCCATACCCCTTCAATGACCCAGTGCCCCAACTTCCTTCCACTACACCCCATGTCCCCAGGCTCCACCACCTGCAAATAGTGGCAGAGGCCGGATATGAAAGTGTCAACATGCGATGCCCTTCGGGGATCACATTCGGGCCCCACGGAATGACTTACATGGGCCTCAGTCTTCTGCGCCGAGCTGCTGCCCTGATGCTAACCTTGATAGCCCTACTTGGCGTCTGCCTTGGCGCCTGCCACTCCTGCTGCGTCTGCCCAGGCCTCGACAAACTTGGCAGGCTTGGGCAAGGAGGGGCAGCCTTTCCCGCTATGTTCAGTTAGGGGGATTCTGCGGTCAGGTTGCTTGGGCCCTGGACTTGCGCAGCGTTGGGTCAGACACCCTTTGACCTTCCATGTACTGTTGTTTCTCTCGCTGGTATGTGCACACAGGACCGTGCAGAAGCGGGCACTGCGGTGTCTGCCACCCACTTGCATCAGAACCACGGCTTCCCCCAGATCTTCAGAGCTTATTGCTGAGTCTGGTTCACGTCCCAGGTTCTTCCTTGGCAATACGATCTTTCTCAGGCGTCCTCCCTTCCTGTCCGCAGACGCTCATGGTATCTCTCTTCCCTCCTGCTCTATCCGATGCACCTGTATCTGGATGCCTGTCTTGAACCCTGTCACTAAGTGGAAACTGTACTCCCTGGCGGTGCTCAGAGCCCCCAAGCAAGTCAGATGATGCAAATGGCGGCAGTAACGGGAGTTACCTGGCTTCATCTGCCAGCCACATTCCCCTGTCGTTCCAGGCCAGCGGAGACCTTGGGAAGTGTGGCCAGTACTGTAAGTGACTTCTCAGGGTCTGAATCTCTGCCTTCATGGGGCTGCCAGATTGGCTCAGTCAGGATGCCAGCCGCATGGATTGTCTAGTGGGGAAGACCTGGGCTGCCCAGAGAGGCCCCAGAGGTCTTTGAAAGCCAAGGGCAGGGAGCAAACTGAGGATTAATATCAGCGGATCTCATGCAACCAGCAGTGTAAAAGGGATGGAAAGTTGCACGTCCTGTAGTCCAGAAGTGCTGCCCAAATCGGCTCAGAATCCAAGCATGCTGAGATCAACTGTGTGGTGGATGAGGGCGATTACCTTAGCCACCTGCAGCTGTTAACCACTGCCCCTCTTGTGGGACTGATGGGCTGGGCAGGCTTGACTGACCAAGCTAGGCACCCCACATGGAGACAAGTGTTATACAGGGGTTACCCCTGCTTTGTGCCTGCGGGATCTTTCACAGAACGTAGAAAGACCCCAATGGCTACAGTTGCTTCATAGTTTTGGGGTTAAAATCTGAATTGACTCAGTTCTAACTGGGTCGGGTTGGAAATTGAAAATTTCCCTTGGAAAAATTGGTTCTTTTGATTGTCAGCTACATACGTGGTAGTTTTCTTTCTCCCCGTAAGCATAGGTGCATAGTAATCTGAGATTCTCTTCTTAAAGTAAAGACAATGATAAACTAAATTTTTGGTTTTATTCAATCTCTTTCCATTCTCCTTTGGAAGAGAATTGTTTATAGTCTGCATTTTTTCCCCCTTGCTGTTGTTCACTGGGGCTTCTAACACCCACTTCACATCACCCTCGCTCTGCTCACAGCGCCCACCGTGGGGGCAAACGGAGCTGCTCGGGGGGAATAGGTCAGGGCTTCTTTCAAATTTCAGAGGATGCAGGCACGACTGGGTGCCAGGTGATGGCTGGTAAACCCAGGGGCTCCTTGTCTCTGTTTCCAACCCTGCAGCTAACAAAGTCATCAATTCAGGACCTACTGTGTGCGATCACTTCTTCTGGCCTTCTGGACAATTGCACATGGTCCTGTCCTCAAATGACTCATTCGCCAGGCAAACGTACAAGACTTACACTCCTGGGATAATCAGCAACCCAATGTGTCTCACAGCTCAGCAGCCCTGAACCGAGAGGGGGACGGCTCAGTGTGGTCAGGCGGAGACCACAGCTTCAGGACAGAGCAGCACAGGGGGAGGAGAGAGAAGAACCTGCAGCCACCGAGCCTTCTGCTGCTGCTTCCAGAAGTCTGAGTTGTTGACTTTCATGCTTGACAACCAGAACACAGACGCATAAACTTATGGATCTAGTTTCTAAGAGAGTCCCAGTTCTGTTTGTGTAAGAATAGCTAAGTAAACAAAGGAAAAGGATAATTTAAATTACACAGAAAATTAACTTCAACCGAAGGAGATCAGTAATCGATATTCCTGGTTCACGCTTCCACACACCCACTCTTCGGGCCGTGAGCTCTATGCCTGTCTGCCTCCCATGCGCAGGCCCTTCTCCACCGCATCCCCAGCACCCAGAAGATGGTTTGGGCCAGATTAGGTGCTTAACACAGATTTATGAAATAACTGATTGCAGAGATTTAGGCGTCTCAGGAGTGTTTCTAAACAGCGGAGGAGCTAACAGCACAAATCATTACAGGAAAGAGACATAATTATCTAACATTTTGGAGAGAAAATCCAAAATGGAAACTGTGATATAGCTTCTCAACTTCTCGACCTCAGTAGTAATAGTGAGTAACAATCTACTTGGCCCATTATGGACTACATGTTGGGACTCCCTCAACTTCATATATTAAATTCTTAATCCCAAAATGATGGTATTAGGAAGTAGAGCCTGGGAGGTAATTGAGTCATAAAAGTGGGGCCTTAATGAATTGGATCAGTGCCCTTATAAGTAGAGACATTATAAGGCAGGCGTGGAGGTTTCTAATCTCAGCACCCTAGGAGGCTGAAGCAGGAGGATCCTAAGCATGAGCCTAGCTTGGAAAACTTAGTGACTTAGTGGTATCCTGTCCCAAAATACTGTTTTATGATTTTTTTTTTTTTTTTTTTTTTTTAGGAAAGGGCAGGGGAGCTGGCTGGGGATGTAGCTCAGTGCATAAGTCTTGAGTTCAATCCCCAAAGTGGGAGTGTGAATGGGGAGGGAGAGAGAGAGACTGAAGAGTTTGGTCCCCTTTTCTGCTCTCTGGTTTGTAAATACACAAAGAGCAAGCTCCTATTTGCAGTCAAGAAGAGGTCTTCACCAGACACCAGACCTACCAACGGGCCCTGATCATGGACTTCCTCACTTTTACAACTGGGAAAATGGAATGTTTTTTATTTGAGTGGCCCAGTCTGACCCTCTCTGTAGCTGTCTGAACTCATGGAGATGCTGTTCACTGTGGGTCTCTTATCGGTGAGTGCGTGGTGTAGAGGATGTTCTGGAATCATTTCTATCCCATTTGCTTTCCAGTGTGAGTTCTGGGTGATCCCATTTGAATGGCTCCCCTTGGTTTTGATTTTGAATTTGTTCTTTTCCTCTCCACCTGATCTCTCTTTGGGGTCCGGGTGTCCCCTCACATTGTGCCCGAGAGCTTCAGGTGCCATCCAGGCAGGCCCTTCCCTGGGAACTGTGGGAGCAGATGTTTCTCACCCACATTATCACTTTAAGTTTTTCTTAGTTTTCATGTTTTATTTTTTTAGTTTTTGCCTGTGATCTATTTAATTGCAAATATTTAATGCATAGATTTTTTTCCTTTGGTTCCAGCACTCTTGTTTTTATAGATGTATCGATCTGCTCAATCATGAAAATCAGCTGGGTAGCCACAGATGCAGGGGACCAAGACTCAGCATCCAAGGTCTGAAAGGAAAAATGTAGGTGCTGTCTCAGTGTAGACACTGTTGTTTTCCCCTGGGCCCCCGAGAGTACCTTACTCAGTAGCATTGTGATTTCTCTTCTGTTAAGAATGAGGAAGCTACTTTTAGGACTGAAGTCTGATTCCGTATAAGTAGCTGGGATATTACACCTGAGCGGCCTTGGAGGAATAGTCTTCACCCAGCTTTTGGTTTTCTGCTATTGTTACTCAGTCTTTTTCCCACTTTGGTTTCCTTCTTCCTTTTCATGTTGGCAGTTGCTTTGGCTTTCTTTCCTTATCTGGAAATGGCCATCAAGATGGTGGTCAGAGAGACCAGCGTCACGGCACGGAGACGATGAGACCGAAGGCCACCAGTGGGCCCCCTGACTCTGAGCAGCAGATGACTGCTTGAGGTGACCTGGGGAGCCCTTCGCCTCTGAGGACTGGGGTTAGGGACTGGCAGGCTGGGAGTCCAGTTCAGCAACAAACATAATTTATCCAGAAAAGTGTTCATATGTTTTTGCTTTCACCTAGCAAAGGTCCACGGCTTTCTCCACATTTTAGTGCCTGGCCCAGGGCTCGGCACACTCTCACACATACTGCCTGCCTCCTTTCAGCACAGTTTACTTTTACAACGTACACACTGATCTCTGTTGAAACTCCTTCTCCCGCAAAAGAAGACCCACCCCAAGTCTTCCTCAGCTCCCCGTTCCTGCCTTGGTATTGCTCAGAGTAGTTTAGGACATCATCAAAAAATTGGATGAGCTTGTCTGCAGAGATAACTATGAAAAGCGGCACCCAGGATGACTATGAGAAATCGGCTAACTCCACGTGTCGGAGTCTGTCCTTCAACTTCCTCCGCCGCGCCAGCCGTGCGGCCAGCTGAGCTCGCTCTGGGTCCGTCCTCGCTGTGCCGCGCTCTGCAGGGGCCTGCGGGAGACCAGTGTGCGGAGCAGATAAGCCCGGGCCTGGTGCTTGCCTAACAGGGCTCTCTGTAGTTTTCTATCCCCGAGTCCCTCTTCTTGCCTATTTCCTTGGCCTTTTATCATCAATTCCCTGTGTTGTTTCCATATCACTCTTGGCGAAATGGCCCGGCGTATTCCTTCCTTAGCTTGATTTTATAAGCACAAGAATGCCGGGTATTTTTGTCCATTCTGGCTGCAACTTAGTGATTTAGCTAGGCCCTGGCTTATTATGGGTGTGTGTGTGTGTGTGTGTGTGTGTGGATATGGGGTTGGAGCTCTGTAAATAGGCCCCATTTAACCCCTAGCACCAAATAAAACTCTTTAAGCTGGGTAATTTATAAACAACAGAAATTGATTGCTCATAGTTCTGGAGGCTGGAAGGCCAAGACCCAGGCACCAGCAGAGCTGCTGGCTGCTGAAGATGTATTTTCTGCTTAACAGATGGCACCTGCTTGCTTCTTCCTTGGACGGTAGAAGAGGCCAAGAAGTGCTCTTGGGCCTTTCTTATTAAGGCACTACTCCTGCCCATGAGATGTCACCTCCCAAAGTTGCCACCCTTTAATACATTTGCTTTGGCAATTGGGTTTCAACTTAGGGATTTTGGAAGAGCACAAACATTCAGCACAGCCCTGGGGTAACGCTTGATGGTCTTCACGCCGGTGGAGCGGTGGAGCGTCACATTTCAATTCTTTTACCAAAGAAGCCTTTCTCCGAGAAGCTATTCTCTCTTCCTAGCCTCTCACTTGTCACCTAGCAGAATTTCCTGGCTACTCGGGTGTCACCAGCAGCACTGCCTCTTCCTAACTCCTACGACAACCTGGAGTGCGGGGACGGTTCTCTGAGCACTACAGAGCAGATTCCCGCAGCGGCTGGGAGGTGGTGTTTGCAGACCTCTTCAGTCTATTTCAGCTGACTTTGCTCTGTGTTTTAACACAGTAAGTTTACAGAACAGTGTTCGCAGGTTGTTGGAGTAAATAGGGCCTATTTTAGCAGTAAAACTAGCATGCATGGGGGCCTGGGTTTGAGCCCCAGCCCCGAAAGAAAGATGGAAGGAAGGAAAAGAAGGGAAGAAAGCAGGATTGAGCAAATGGAGAAGCTGACCTGCAATGCAGTCACAGCATTTTTATGCCATTTCTTTTGGGCCTGCTGGAGCTAGAGTAGAGTTTCAGAGCTGCCCTGACTCAGAGCGAGAGAGCCAGTCCTTCATACCCTCTGTGGGCCGTAAGTTAATGCGGGACACCCTGGGAAGGGGCATGCCTTTGGTCACATCCCAGCTTGTAAGAATTTGAAAATGTGTTAAAGGATGTGTTTGACCATTTTTATTTATTTTTTTATTTTAAACAAAAGGAAAGTAAGAAACCAGAGCAAAACAGTTTCACAACCAGCCTATAAGACAGTAACAATCATCAGCACATTGCATATTACTACATTCCCAGAAATTATTTAGGATAAAATACAGACATGAAACATAATCCAACAAATTATTAGCACAAAACTTTTGCCTCAATGAATCAAGAGAAACCTGCTATATGACTACCTTTTTGGTTATGATTGCTCTATTGTTTTCAAATAAGCATTTCGCATTAAAAATAAAATCTGAAGATGACCCTGAGAAAATGACATTTCACTCAAAATTCTTTTTCTCTAACTGTCCCAAATAATTTTTTATATACATAGATTTTGTTTGGCCATTTTTAAAAAGGGATCTGCATATTTGCTCCAACTCCCTAGGACCGGATGCTTCAGTAGGATTTTCTATGATTAGTGCCTTAAAAATATTGTCTACTGATAATCACAGTTACTACTAACAGGGCATTTGCTTCAGCTAGAAGCAAGAGGACAATGGCAAACACAGCAAGCCGAGAGGGCCGGGGGTGGGGGTGTCGCGCAGACCTCGCCCCACAATATACCTCTCAGCATTGAACCTGCTTAATTTTTAATTTTCTGCCTTGGGCACAAAACGTGCTTTGTTTTAGCCTTAGCTTTTCTGCTAAAGGGTCTGAGTGTTTTCTCAGCTTTCCTCTCCTGTCTCTCAGGCTGTTCACTCTGGGTGTCTCGCTTGGGGTTTTAACCTTTTATCTTTCTTCTGATGGTTGTTTTGAGTTTACAACTTATAAATATTCCACAAGCCTCCTGGGGTGCGGCCGGTCAGGGATGAGTCGGAGACATTCAGCGCCTCTGTGGATTTCCCACTTCCCAGACTCACGAAGTGCCTGGAGGAAGGAGGGAGTGAGAAATGTGTGCAGAAGCAACTGGAAGACCGGGCAATCTTCAGCTTGCTTCCTGTGAATCAGCTGGGTTTTCTGGCTTCACGATGAGAAAGTGGCATTAAGGAGGTAGGCAGAGGTGAGGCCAGAGGGCTCGCGCATTTGGTAGGAGCCAGGCTTAGCAATGGTGGAGAAACAATCAACAAGGAGCTCCTTTTATCCCTTCCTTCCCTTTTGTATAGTAGCAACTTTTTGGCTGATTAAAGTACTTTTCCTGGTTCCAGGAGAGAAGTGTCTTTTGTACTACACACGAGAACGTCAGTTCTCATTACTGAACCTTGGCTGTTCAAATGCTATCTGAATCTCCCCAAGGCCCCCTTGGGGAGGCTGGAGGCAGAAATTTCAAGGAGCTTATGCCAATTATTTTCTTTCTATCTACATATTGATGGCTGACCCACAGTGATCATGTGAGCTAGGTGCTTATGCACAGTTCCCTTTATTTCATTCATGGCTTTTACGACAGAGACTTTTTTTTAACAGCTCTTTTCCCCTTAGTCTCTGCAACTGCCACTTGTATTGTCTGCTTGTGAATTAAAGAGCAGACTAGAGAGCGAATGATAGAGCAGAGCTGATCCAGATTTTTTTTTTTTTTTTTTGCAGAGGGGTGGGCAATTATTGGGATGTTTTTCATAGTACTATCAGCGCTTGTCAGGGATGTATAACAAAAATATTCTGAGGGTTTTGTGGGAGTAGGTTGAGCTCCAGGCTTCATTCTTTAAAAAGTCTCCAATTTAGCAATTTTAATTGTAAATTACGGATATGAACCAGTCATTTTATAAAGAGCAAAAACAATTAGTGGAAGAATATATAGTAATTTATTAAAAGCCAAAGCCAAAAACTAAGTAACAGGAAGACCAGAGCATTAAAGTAGCAGGAAGTAGTGGATAGTCTCTAAGGAGGTAAGGAAGTAGTGCATAATCTCTTTAGGGAGGTAAAGAAGTAGTGGGTAGTCTCTTTAGGAAAGTGAAGTGCAGGAAATAGTCTTCTTTTTAGGGAAGTACAGAAAGTAGTGGATAGTCTTCTTTCTATAAAGGTAAAAGAGCAGTGATTAGTCTCTTTAGGAAGGTAAGGAAGCAGTGGGTAGTAGAAAGAAGAGGGAAGAAAAGAGGAAAAAAAGGAAGAGTTGGAGGAGTAGGAAGAAGAGAGGATGACCCACTGAAATGTCTAAACAAACACTGCAAGTGACTTTGATGCCTGCTCTGTTGGGCAGATTTACCTGACGTATACTATTTAAAAGAGAAAAGATTTGTTTGGCTTACCATTATGGAGGCTCCAGTCAATGGTCAGCTGGCTCCAAGGCAGAAACTTAATTATAGAAAGGGCTGTAGGAAAAGAGCTGCTCACTTGTGGCATTTGGGAAGCATGGAGCAGGGGAAGAGTGGGGGAAGGGCTGGGATAGGGCGTGCTCTTCAAAGGACTGCTCCCAGTGACCCACTTCCTTTAGCCAGGCCCCTCTCCTGACAGCACATGCAGTGGGTTAATTGTGATCTAATCACCTTCCCACAGCCACTTTTTTTAATACATATGCCCTCTGGGGACGCTTTTCATCCAAATCCTAACACCCAACAATACCTTGACATTTGCTATGAGATAAACAGTTTTCCAGGTAAAACAAAGCATTGAGTGTGGAGAGACAGTAAACAAACAGTTAAGATATTTGTATGGAGTGATAATTTCTATGAAGTAAGTAAATAGAGAGCTCCTAGGTTGCACCTCAAGGCTGGATAGTCAGGGGACTTTTCTCTGATCAGATGAAAACTGAGGTCAGTAGAGAGAAGAAAGCAGCCAGGAGAAGTCTGGGAGGGGTTTTGTCGCAGAAAGCAGAGTGACCTCAAAGACCAGGAGGTGAGGCAGTGTGCTGGCCAGGTTACCTTTCCCAGGACATGCTGAGGAGAGGAACGGGCGATGAGAAAGTCAAATGAGTCAGGATGGGGATGGTAGTGACCAGCACTGACAGTAAAAGGTCATTCTGCAGCGGGCTGCTTTTAGGGAACTCTGTTAGCCAGGTGCTTTGGGCTGCAAGTAACCAAAGAATCCTCATTCACAGAACATTAATTTGTTAAAACCTAAAGTCAGCCGTCCCAGGATTGAGGCAGCGGCTCAATGAGATCAAGTTCCCTGACTTTTCTAGTCACATTTTTATCCTCAGTGTGTGAGAGGTGACTTCCCTCTTGGATTTGTAGTAGATGCCACAGCTCTAAATACTGTGCCCTCACAGTGGGCAGGCCAAACAGGAAAGCGTATGCTGCAAAGTCATGCTCCTTGTGGAGCTCTCTACTTCACTGTGAGAAGAAAATTGTGCCTTGGAATGCCTGAGCAGATTCCCTCCCATGACTTTCCAAATGGAGCAGATGACATGTGCACCCCAGACCAGAGGGACGAGACGGATGTGAGCTCTGGGAGGCCCTCACTGCGCCCCGAACAGGCGGTTGTCCAGCAGGGATTGTTGCGGAAATGTTGGCCCATGTTCTCGTGCAGGGGGAGCTCCAAAGGAACCAGTTGTTTCTGGTTCAGGGAGCCAGGGTGGCCTTGGCAGGGGACTGCTGGAAAACTGTGGGGGATCCAGTCCACCAAGTTGCTCTCAGTGTCTCAGAGAAGGAGAGCGTGATGGAGAGTGGAGTGGATGATGTTGGTGTAGTCCAAGCTGGAAAGGCATGAAGTCCAAGCTGTACCACAGACGGTGGTGCAGACAGATCCAAGGCTGACCCGTGGGTGGCCACCCACAGCCCTGCAGTTCAGTGTCTGTCCAGTGGGGCAGTGGCAGAACCTGTCTGCATGGGCTCAATGACAAGCAGGCCCTTTGGTACATGTAAAGCACACTGAACCATTCTGGCTTGCAACAGCGGGTCAATAAAAGCCGGCTACTGTTTTCTTCTTCTTCTGTACCCCTTGCCTCTTCTCACGTCACATTAGCCTGCATTCACTCATAGACTTATCTCTGTTTTGCAGATCACAAAGAATCTTCATGAGTGCCAGCAGACTGGCTCATTGGTTACTGCGCTCTCTTGATGAAAACCCTTTGGGTGGGGCCAGACCCTGCAGCAGCTCGAGGCTCACCGGAGCTTTAGCGACTGGCACTGCTTCTTTCGGAGACAGCTCACCACGGGGGAGTTCCCTGGGTGCCTCGCTGGCCCCTGGCAGTGTGGCGATGCTGCAGGACACTGCCTCTGTGCTGCTCTCTGTGCCTGGAGAGTGGGAGGGAGGGTGCATGCTGGGTGGGAGAGGGGAGAGGTGCTCGATGGAGGGGCGCGGGGTTTTGATTTCTTTTTCCTTATCAGTGGGTGAGCTTTTACTCCCTGCAGGATCTGCACATCTGCAGGAGAGCTGGACTTTATTTTATAGTGAGGATTTTTTTCCTTTTCTTTCTCTTTCTTTCTTTCTTTCTTTCTTTCTTTCTTTCTTTCTTTCTTTCTTTCTTTCCATCAACACTTGTCAGTCATTCAAGGCAGAAAGCCTGGCAAGAGCCCGGGTTGCTGCACCAGCGCAGGCAAAAGATGAGTCTAAACAGGGAACAGAGTGCGGCATTGTTCCAACACTGCAGAGTGAGAAAAGTAGGTCAGGGAAGAAAATGCAGGTTTGACAGAACTGGGAACTGAACTTGTCACCTCA
>RJWM01020392.1:0-37265 GCA_004363535.1 Dasyprocta punctata
CTCTAGTCTAAAGGAAACAACTCTTATAAAATGAATTTAATCCAGTTTGTAGAATATTTCAGCTCCTGAGTTGTAAATGCTGAATATGAAACCAGCTGGAATCCAATATTCTGTTGTAAAAACCTTTAATTTTCAGTTTACTTACAAATACGCTCATTTATTTTACAATAAGTATTTTGAGAGTTGTATTAACAAGCAGTTACTTTTGCAGAGCTTGAGAATTGAGCAAGCGTTTTCAATATACCTTGTTTCTCCTCCACCAGAGTACTGCAAGGTGGTCAGGGTCTCGATGTCTTGTTGGTATCTCTGCCTTTTTGTGAAGCAAGCAACTGACTTGACTTGAAAATATAAGAATGAAGAGAACCGGCTGTGGGTTATGTTCTACGTGCTCTTGTGCGCACACCCACACTGACTGCTTCCTGCACGGATAGTAAAACAGAGAAAGGAGCACAGTTCAATAAACCTTTGCAATTACAGTGGAGCCGTGCAGGCTGTAGGACTAAGAAGCTAGAATTCTAGTCCTAGGTATCTTGCCATCTTTTTAGCTTAGCAGATCTTTTAATCTTTTCGTTTGTCCAGTGACCAAAGTCCTTTGTGATTCTAAAAATCCATGATTTCAAATTATTCCTGGGAACCTTCAGTATATGTACATAGGTACATGAGCACATGTATGTTTGCATGTATGTTGTGATGCTGCACTGGGTTTGGCAAGGTAAAGGCAATTTATCATACACTCATGTTTGAGGCAGAAGGAACATGTGATTCACCTATAGCCTGCTTTCCAAATATCAGCCCCTTGAAATGCTGTGTCTCTGCAGTATAGATGCACATCTGTGCCAGTTTTAACCTTTTATTTTAGCATTCATCATTTCTTGTCTGTCTTGTTTGTTATTGATTCTTGACTAACCAGGAACACAAAAGTTCTTTTTGGCCAGAAAATTTTATGGTTTTTTTTTCTCTTTCTGAGTCATCTATATGTAAAGATTTACCTGACTTGTGTGCTTCAAATCCGGTTTGTGGAAGAATTTGATTGCTGTGTTTGTCTCTCTGTAGAGGACGTCCCAGACTCTCCATCCGGCCCTAGCTCCCCTAAAATTGCTCTTCTTCCTCCTGTCCTGAAAAAAGTTCCCTCAGAGAAGGAGAGAGACGGACAGAGTAGCCCCCAGCCCAGCCCCAGGACATATTCCCAGGAAGGTAAGCGCTTTTTTCCTCTGGGACTACTCTTCCCCAAAGAGACTCATTTCAAAAGAAAAAAATTGATCCTGAATTTAACCCCCTATATTAGAGTTCAAGACAGCATCCCTTGGATGAAATGTTTGGAACCAGAGTAGTGTGTTAGTTTAGAAACCTGGTACAGCATTGTTGATGACATTGGACCTGAAAGAAGAATGTGACTCTCAGCTAAAAGGCCTGAAGTTGCTGGGTGCTCCTGAGCTGGCTCCCAGCATGTAAGGAGTTCCTTAAACAGGATTCATGGCCTGCTTGGTGCTGCCTGTAGATCTCTAGGTCTGTGCTTTCCCTGGTCAGTATGGGAAACCCTTTGCCGAGATTCTGCAACAGTGAGTACAGGCCCCAGAGGCCTTGTAGCCCGTGGTGCCCATGTGGTCACCCATCACATGTTTCTCATCCTTGGGAGTGTGACACCTTTGCGAACATTCCTAAGGCGTCCCTGCACCGTTGGTTTGTATGCTGTGACTGATGACTTCCACCCGTCAGATTAAGTAGCCAGCTGTTATTGGAGGCGGAACCACCGGTTTCTGTCATTCACCTCAGTTGCCTTTTGCTTTCTGTCCTACATAAATGTAATATAAACGCTGTCTCCAAGCCGCGGCCTGTACCTATAAAGAAATTCTGGAGTCACACGAGCCATCATCTATGTCCAGGAGGCTCTCATTGTGATTTGGAGTTGCCGCGTTTTATTTTAGATTTGTTTGCACTAGAATCCTTTGGTCTCTAGCTCTGACATTTCCTACCTTGATCTGTTTTCTGTTTTCTAATATTGGTAGTAGTCTTGGGTTGAAATTAATAGAAGTTTTTGCTGAATATGTCTTTGTGGCTTGGGAGTCTAGTCAAAGAGAGCAACAGAAAAAACATTGTGTGCTTTCTCCATTCTGCAGATTTATTTGGTGAGAAGAAACCTCACTTAACCTATTGGCTATAAATTTTAAAAAGGGTTTTGACTGAAGCTGGAAGACTGCTTTTTTCAAGTTGAGAAACTAAAGCCACAAAACGTGGTTTGTATCTATAGTTCTTTCGCACAGCATAAATAAATAGGGTTTCCTATTCAGCTAAAGTCTTTAGGATATTTGGTGTAAAAGGAAGAACCTTCAGTAGTGGTTCAAAGTGGCCTGAGCCATTAATTGTGCCTTGGCCACGGGGTTCTCCCCACACATCCCCTCCCCCTTTCCTGCCTTCCTCACTGTCCTTTCTGCCCTTGCTGACCTTACATCCTTGCTTTTAAGGAAGCTTTGGCAATGCTTTTGGGGACTTCGTTGGGGAAAAGTGGGGAAGGGTCATAGTGGTAAGTAGAAATGTTCATCTTATTAAAAGCAATGGCAGTAATGAAGGATTTTTTTTTAAGTCAGGAGATTCAGTAAAGAAATTATTGTTATCTTAGGAAAGTGATATTTTCTGGATGATAAAACAAGGCCTGCAGCAACCACCTGCATTCCAGCCTCACGGGTAATGTTCTGTATATCATGGAACCTTTCTAGTTAACCAACTGGATGTCAGCTAGATGCCACTAGCAGACTTTTAACTGCTATGACTGAGTTACATGCTTTTTTTCCTGAGAAAGCAAGATGTTGAGTTGTTCCTCAAACATTTCAAGAATTTCCTCATTCCCCACAAGAGCAAACATTAGGCATGCTTCATGCCCCCATCTTTCCAGTGGGCTGGTTGGGACTGCAAAGCTATGGAGACTGTACTTTCCCACGGGGGATCCAGAATAAGCTGATTGCAAGACGTGCCACGTTGTGCTGAAGTTGTCCCAGAAACACACACACGGTCTGAGAAAAACTTGGGAATGTCTGGGTGGTGGGATTTTTAACTTCAGCTTATTCCTTAGCTCATCTAAGGTGGCCCAGGACTGGCAGCCACTCAGGAGTCCTGTCATTTTCTAAGAAACTGTACCTGTTGTGCTCATTCATGTTTTCTTGTGTATTATTCATGCTGGTTACTTCGTTTCCTTGTTCTGTGCCTCCCTTTGGACTAGCGTGCCCAACTAATTTCTGAAACAGGTAAATTGCTGTGATTCTTCTGGATCATTCCATAGTGAATGTGATTTTTGTTAATCCATCGTGGAATCAAAATAATAATAATACTGGGGCCTTTTTGTCAGTACCTTTTCGGGGCAGACTCAGCTCACCTCATTTTGCACGACATTTCCATAATGTTGGCTGTTGAATTCTGTAGAGAATGGTATATCTGCCCAGGACCAACTCTATAAGTTCCTGGAATCCTAAGTCGGGTGGGTGAGCTGATATTTAATTTTTAATATTAATATTTTGATATTAATGTCAACACCTTGATGTATTTGACCTATAAAGGGTAAAATGAATCCCTTTTCCTCAGTAGTGCAAAGAGGAGATTATTACAAAAGACATTCAGATCATGACAGTGGCAAGCCTTCCAGTAGAGGGAAAAGATCTTCAAAACTGTCCTCCACCATTGCAGAAGAGGAAGTGAATGCAATTGGGCACAGGAGGTCACAGCCAACAAATGGTTAGAGCCTTCGATTATCATCCCTGGCTGATCCGGAGCTTATGAACTGGCACTAACAAAAGCAAGCTTTAGTGGAGTAACTTGCATTGTGGGGCTGGGGCAGGGATCAATCGAACAACAGAGTTTTTATTCATTCTAAATAGTAACAGGATGGTCCTAATGTTTGAGGCAAACTATATTGACTCAACCATCTAAAATTAGATATTCAGATGAGAAGGATCAAGTTACCTTGATGACTTGTCCATCAAATTTTCATGATCTCGAAGGTTTATTTTTATATTTGGGGTCATTCCTCTTGTTCATTTCCTCTTATGTCTTGTCTGTTACCTTTCATCTGGGGTTGGGTCAGAAATTCTTAGAGTAACAGTTTATTCCTTTAGAGAATATTGGCCTAATGCCATCCTCTCTTTTAGGAAAAGATCAATAAAAAACCACCAACTGAATGCAGACCTGGGGTCGTGCAACTGGTCTTTCATTGGACATTTTATGACCCTTTTAGTAAGAAAAAAAAGATACCAATTAACTTTTTAATCTTGAGGAATAATTTTTTCTCTTCTCCAGCAGTTACGCTTAGGCCTCTTCTGTCTTCTGTTCCACCTTGCAATGGATTCTGTAATGTTCTATTCAGGTGAGAACAGTCCCAGAAGACGAAAAGGACAGACATTCCAACTCAATTTGAACCTTCATTGGGGAATTTTAGAATAAGCTTTGCCAACTCAAAGAGGAAATGTCTTTTCTATGATTAAAATATTCCTTATCTCCCTGGATAGTAGCTTTTCACAAAAATGATTTGAAGCTGGGCATGGTGCTGCTTGCCTGTAATCCCAGGACTCTGGGAGGCTGAGGCAAGAGGATTGCAAGCCCAACCTGGCCAATTTAGCAAGACACTGTCTCAAAATTAAAAAAAAAAAAAATTTTTAAAAGGCTGAGGATTTAGCTCATTACGCAAGCCCTGGGTTCAGTTCATAGTGCCACACTGACACAGACTCACACACGTGCACACGCGCGCACACACACACACACACACACAACTTGGAAAATCACTTGAAGAAACTTTTTGCATCATAAAAGCAGAATATATAAAATCTGATTCGTGAAATTTCCCTAAAGGATTTCTCTCCTTGGAATAAAGCTTTTTGCATCCTGTAAAACTTTATCTGGGACTACCGTGTAACTGTACTAGGAATCCCAGGGGTCAAGCCTAAGGCCCAGCGTTATCCTATTACTCTGTGCTCTTTGCTACTCCCTCAGGAAGCATTTGCAGACACAAGCTGAGAGAGTGACCTTATGATAGGAACATTTTTATTACAGCGGGGTGAAACGTGCCAATGCTCCGACATGAATACTGTATTGTGCATAATAAACCTCATGTCCACTCCAGCTTTAACTCGTGGGAAATTTAAAACTGTCCTGCCTAGTGAACTGGGACTGGGACACCGCACACGAGACATAGTGTCTTTTTAAGAATGTGCAGTCCTCAATACAGACTTTAAAGCAAAACAGCTTTTTCCACTCATCACCAAGAACCTCATTTATGTATGACCAGGTTGCCCTGCTGGGAGAGCCTGGAGCTCTGATGCACACTTGTTAGAGAAGAGTGTGGAGATTAGGATGCCACCTGAAGCAGAAAGCAAAGACTCTGAATCATATAAGGATATAACATTCTCATTTTGGCCGGGTAGCACCTGCCCTAGACCAATTGAATTGGTCCTTTACTGTTTTTTTTTTTCCTTTTTTTCCTTTTTGTGGTATTGGAAGATAGAAGCCAGGACCTTGCATATGCTAAGCAGATGCACTACCGTTGAGCTACATTGCAACCCCATCCTTCACTTTTAAAGGATTTCTTATCTGGACTTAGTTTTCTAAAGAATACTAGTTATTTTGGAGAATATAGTAAGTCAAAATCACTGTCTCTGTATTGCTTTGAGGTTACATAGATATTTTTAAAACATGGAAATTTATACTTACACTATTATATTCCTTGGTTTAAGTCACTTATTAACAAAGCACCTTTGATACAGTGATCCTTCCAGAGCTTCTAAAAGCACTTTATATGGCATAAAGAAATCACCCCCAGTATCAGATGAGTTACCCAGGGAGGCTTTGAGTTAGCATGAAGAGGGTGAGTGTAGAGACAGCCAAATCATCCAAAGGCCCGGGGAAGATGTCCTGTGTCTGTCGCACATTGTTCCGTGACCTCAGCTTAAAATTCTTCTTGTGCTGGATGACATCAAAATTTTGATGGAATTAAATAGGACCATCTTGTGTTAGCTTTGCTTCCTTGATTTCTTGAAATATGTATCCAAAATTAAGTTTTACCAGTGCTTCAATTAAAGTAATTGTTTATCTAATATCTTAATTTTGTTTTGTTAGTGCCGATTCCTAGCATTTAACTGTCTTCGCCTTTGAGAACTCATAGCAGTCTGCTTGCTGAATGATTCTTGGCTAAAACAAATAACATTTACTAGACCAATGTGTGGTGTGTACTTCCCTTTAAGTCTTTTAAGAACAGCTTTGCTAAAGCTAAAACAATTGAATTTTCTAAATCATGTATTTCTGAAACAGACAGAGGCTATTGTTCTCAAAGCATGCTACATATTCTTTATCATGACTATATTTTAATTGTGTGACTATTTTAATATAATGTAACAGGTAAAATGTTTACTCTTGTACTGGAAATATTTATAACTGCATCTTTTGGACTTCGTATCATTTCTTTTCTATATTATAAGTTGTGATATCTTCATACCTCATAGGCAGTTATCCTATTTTCTTGAAGAAAATAGTTGTTTTTGCTTGGCTTTGCATGTGTTGTAATGGATCCTACTTGTCCAGCACATTGATTCTGAGATTCCTTTTATGCATCTCTTGCTTCCTCGATACCCTAAAATACAGCCAACAAATGTTTGGCTGTGGCTCATATGATATAAGCCAGTGCTCTGTTCTGCATTTTTCCACCAAATCCAGGTTCTACTTTCCCTATATAAATCCTTAAGAGAAACTTAGCAATAGGTTGGCATTTTGGGCTCTTCCTAGCTAAGAATAAAAAAAATCAAAGCCAACTACCAAATATTAGTTTAAGGTCACCATTTTTCCTTCCTGAAAATACAGATGTAAGTAGAGCTTACAGTGGGGAAAATCTCAAATTTTTATGTGAATCTCTGATTCTGGGTTTATAAGCATATTTCAGAAGGTTTTAAATTAGCAGATATACATTTGCATATATGCATATGCAAAATCAAATCATCTTCAAGAGCAACAGACTTCATGTTTAAGGCTCTCTATAACAGTTATTGCCGCTATAGACAGGATGTGAATATGTGTGCAAGGATATGTGCTGCATAAATTACCCTCTCGTTTACATGGGTGTCTTTTACCAATTATTAGTACACAAAAATGGAAATAAATGCATGTAAGGACACATGTACTGAGATGCTTCAGCATTCTTAATTGTACAACTAAGCTGAAGAAGTCCAATTTATTTTTTACCCTTTATAAAATCAAACATTAAATCAAGCTACTTAGGAGGAGGCCTTTCTAAATTGGTAAAAACCCTGAATTTTGTAAATGTGCTTCAAATGAATTCCAGAGATTTAGGTTTCAAGCAGACAAATTCTACTTAGACCATCCTTTAATGGAAGCCTGACCAAATCTACTTCAATATAATTGTAATTAGCATCTTAATTATATGCAATCAAATAGATGCTCCCTAAGGACTGGAAAACAAACTTGACAAAGAACATTCCTCCTACAAACTTGTTTGTGCTAGGGATCTGGACTGATCCGGCTGGAGGCTGGGAGACTGAGTGCTGTGGTTTCCAAACTCACTGCATTAGTTGTGTTGCTAGTTCCTTCATCCCTGTGCCTCAGTGCCCCAGGCTGAATGCATGGAATCTCTCTGCAGTACTAAGGATGTGTCAGCCTGGTCCTAGGCATGGTTTCCTGCACATTCACAATGGGTAGAGCTTACTGTATGAAGGTGAATTTACGTAGAATGATCCCCTGCACTTCATGCTGAGAATGGAAACCAGAGCTGTGCACGTGCTAGGAAAGTGCTCTCAACTGGGTTACAATTGCAGGCCTAGAATGAGTTTTTAAGTAGTGTGACTATCTTAGTGAAATGCTTTGACAGTTGTCCTGAAATAATGTGGTTTCTTTTCCTCTCAGTAGCTATGTTGCTACCATTTTTGCTTGCATGACTAACAGTAGCTCTGTGTCACCAGGCCCAAAGTCTGCATATTAAACTGGTGATCTTTGCTCTTCCCTTCCCTCCTACCCTGCTGTTCTCCAGAAGCCCTGGAGGACTCAGAGGCCTAGTGTCAGAGACTTAAAGAGTGCTGAGTGAAGATTGAAGGACAGTGTTCTTTGCTGAAGATTCCTATGCTGTATTTCTCGGAGTTTCAGTCATGCCTGCTGTAATGACCCTAATTACCTGAATTTTCATCTGTGACATAAACATTTTGAGTCACATAAAACTTCTCCATTTTTAGAAAGTTCCTTTATGTCATGTTATATAGCATAAATTAGACCTGTGATTTCCAGGAAGCTAAAGTATTGGGCAGGGTGAAAGTTTATTATTTTGACCTAAACAAATTAAAACAAATACGTCTAACCTAAAGACAAATAAGAAATATAGCATTGTTAGTTCTTCTTTTGTACCTGTAGTGTTGCAAGCTTATTTTGAATCATTTGATATAGAGAAATACATTACTTTGGTTTAAAATAGGATGGAAAAAATTCATAGCAGATCTCACAAGCAGTGCTCTATTTTGAGGTTGGATTTGTAGCAAAGTATTTCAAGACAAAGATATCAGGAAACTTTCCCACATCTCCTTTTTCTCAGTTCACACAGAGGCTGAGAGCTTAAAAAACTTTTATGACTCCAGTTGATTTTATGATAAAAGACAAAATATTTATAGATATGTATCTTTTCTCCAAATTTGTTACTAATAACCAGTTGTACAGCATATTTAATTTTTTCTCTCAACATAAGTTTAAAAAATTAAAAATCAGTAATAATATTTTCTCCTTGTTTTTCTACTCTGAAGAGAATTTGCCCAAAGATATCAGAAAAAAATTTTAAAATTTAAAATTACTTACTTTTGAGATGAAAGTTGAAAAGGATTTTTCTTTTCAGAGTTTTGGGTCATTTCAACAACTAATATATCTAACCTATACTTAGTGGTACACACCTATAATCCCAGCATTCTAGGAGGCTAAGGTAGAAACACTACATCTTCAAAACCTAGCCTGGGCAATTGAGTGACTTAGTGAGATCCTATCTCAAAAAAAAAAAAAAAAAAAAAAAAAAAAAAAACAATCCTGGGGATGTAGCTCAGTGCAAAGGTCCTGAATTCAATCCCTAGTATTTAAAAAAAAAAAAATCTAATTTTTGTCTAGAGACCAGAATCTGGTCCTGACAGCTATAGGAGCAAGAGAAGTTCTTTAATATGTTTATATTTAGCTTTACCATTCTGAAATGCTCTTCATTGAGTTAAACATTTAAACAGCCAGTTCCTGTCAGGTTGCAAATGTGAGCACAATGCAAAAATCAATGTGATAAAAAGCATCTGATGAGTCTGGCAACTTTTTCAGGAGTAAAGTACTGCATTGCATTCCTGGTTGAATCATTTGAGCTTCTGAGTGATGAGATTGCTATGCTCTTTCAAGCCACTTTACAGAGGGTGTGGCTTTGATGTTTTTAGCTAAAGTGGTGCCTGTACTGTTGGTGTGGTGAATGACATCACCTTGTCCTTGTTCTGCCTGAGTGCACCATCCAAAACTCTCCCCAACACACAGTGACAGTGAGGCCATCATCTAGCTGAAAAGAATGCATGCTTTGAAGGGTGAATTGAGTTTACCTCCTGGTTCCAAGTTTTGCAAAACCTTCTTTATAGGACAATTATGAGGAGTAGCCATAAGAAAACAGTGTCTAACACATAAATTCCAGCAGTGATTCTCTCCCCAAGACTTTGTAAAGTCTCAGTGGATCCTTCACGTTTATCTGCAGTCAGAACAAGCAGCAATATGGGAATTCCCTTACCTGGAGGGTTGAGGTATCGCATGCAGTATTAAATTCATTCTCATCACACTTAGGCATTTATTTCATAGGGAGTGAAGAATATACCTTTCTTAATGAATGAAGCTGAGCTTTGCTGAGGCATGGGAAGTCTCAGAGATTCCTAGGCCTTTTCCTGATAGCCTGTCCCAACGCAGGGATAACTAAGCTTGAATCCAGGCCAGAGCTGTTGGTGCGGAATGGGGCATCTGTCAACCAACAGCAGCTCTGGCCGCATCTGTCCTGTTCCCTCACTGTGGGAGGAGGCAGCTGTGACTGCAGAGGTGGCGCAGCCTCCACGCTGCTCTCCTCCTTTTCCCTCTGCCTCTCCCTCCCCACCATCCACATCTTTCCTCACCTCAGAGTCTTAGCCACATCTATGAGAGGTTCCCCCTGTCATAGACTGTATTTGTGTGTGTTTGCTTGTTTTCTTTGTTTCTGGTTGTGTTGGTTTGTTTTATATGAACGTAGTAGTAAGTTTGTCTCTGAACCACCACCCCCGCCCCTTTCCTGAGGCACCTGCATCTCCCGCACGGCTGCCCAGGCCACTGTCTGCCCTTGTCTTGTTGGTTAACAGCATTACTTCTTGCCTTGCCATTTCAGTGTCAAGGAGGAGCTGGGGCCAGCAGGCCCAGGAGTATCAAGAGCAGAAGCAACAGTCCTCCAGTAAAGATGGCTTCCAAGGCAGCAAATCTAGTGACTCCGGAGAAGAAGCAGAAAAAGAATTTATTTTTGTGTAAAGGTTACCCATGCCAAAGTCTTCCTGCACAGGGCGCATCTATCAGCCATCACAGAGGAACCGAGGCCTGCACCTTTTCTTCCCTTCTCTTAGTGCTCTACTCTCTTCTCTGATTTCCTTCCTTCCTACCCGCCTTGCCTTCCTCCACCCTTTCATCCCTACTTCCTTTCCTTTTCAGAGTATAGAAACAGATGCATTTGTTGATTATCAAAGCACATTTTTGGTCTTCCCCTGATTCTTGGTGTTTGCTTTCTAAACATCGCTTCATATGCCTTCAGTGAGAGCCAGCAGTTCTTCCTTGGGCCCTACTTGAATTTCTCAGAGGCAGCTAAGGTCGCCCTGCAAGCTGGGGTTTCAGAGGTTAATGGAGTAACTGGACGCACACTCCCATGAGTCACTCCATCCCGAAGACGGGGCTGCTGCTGAAGGTGTTTGTGTCTGGTCTGCACATGACTCGACGTAGCAATTTATTCTTGATGTATGCAATTGCACATTGTAATTATATTAACAGAGCACATTAATAAATAATTTGTATAAATTATACATATTAGATCTTGGGTATGGTTTTTACATTCTCCCATGGGGAACTAACTTCCTTCCTTGATGTGGAATTGTACATTTTAAAGCTTGGTGAGTGGCCTTCACATACTGTGGACAAGCACAGCCAGAGGAGAGATACCATGCCCAACTCAGTGTACATACTGGATTGGAATGAGGTTTTATGAATATTCGTGTATTTTGAAGGCCTTTAATTTCTGTCTGCATATTAGCTTTTAATGTGTGATTTTAAGAAAGAATACTTTGACACCTGTAAAAAAAAATCAAAATACTACCCTTTATATGACATTTCACAAATATTCACTTACATTACAGGCTGAAGGTATTTTATTCATATGTATATTTATACCAATAAAATAATTTTACAAGTGGAATTTTGACCTTCTCTGGTCACTTTTCTCATTCAGATTGAGTTGTGCTGGTGAATTTGGAATTTGTTTGTAAAATCTAAAATAATTGCAGTTCTCAGGTAACCAATCTGGGAACCAGTCCCTTTAAAATGAATGCAGCTGGCCACTTCCACCGCCCACTCTCACCACTGGGCAAAGAAGATGAAATGCACCAGAAGGATGTAGACTTCTGCATGTGATCAAGATTCCATCGCCATGAAGAAAAGGTCACTGCGGGATGCTGGAGTGAGGGGGTTTGAAGAGAGTCAGCAGTGTTGTCATCTGTTGGAAAGAAGAGGCATAGAATGGGGCACTGAAGTGATGTGACCGTTTCCCTCCTTCCCTCTTCCTTACCACCCCTTGGGTGCTGGCATATGAGCCACTGCCCATCATTGCTGAGTAAACAATTGGCTGTGGCTGCATGATTTCCTGGCCGTAGATAGGCACAAGATTGTTTCCTGCCACTGTAGCTCTGCTGTCATTAGTGCTTAATGGGACCTGGCCCCTCTACAGGGACAGATGCATGTGGTGGTGTGAAGAGCCAGCAGGCTGTGGGGAACAGACTGTGGCCCCCACTAAGTGTGATAGAGCCCACACTTGGGGTCAGCGATGCTGTAGTCCTGTCTGGGATGCTCAGGGAGCCTCAGAGGAAGTGACACATGTGCATGGCCCTGCAGGAATGCTTCATGAGCTCAGGGATGGTGCGTGGCTCCCAGTCATACTGCTCATAAGTGCATGCTGTGACCCATGTCCTGGAGCCCACAGAAAATAGCAGGGAGATAGAGAAGGGCCTCTGTGTGTGCCACTTACCATAAACCAGTCTTTCTGAATTTCAGCATGGAGCTGTTCTGGAAGAGTAGAAGGGAGAACCCTAGACAATGAATAGCCTTGTTTTGTTAAGGAATTAGAGCTGGACTGTGTGCCGCAGGGGCCATAACATATTTTTAATGTAATCAGAGAGAGGAGATAGAGCCAGGAACTGGAGGCAGGCAGTCCAAGATGTGGCTTGGCAGGAATCCTTAATCATCTCTCTTCATGGTAACCAGAGAGCATTCTGGGAGTTGTGGCTGGTTGACGGTCTGCAGCTGCTGCTCTGCTATGGAGGCTGTGGATGGCTGGGCAGTGAGAACCAAGCTGTTCCTGCATAGCAGGGTGCTTCTCTACCAGGCAGCCTTCGCGATTGACCCTCCACCAGCCTGGCCGAGATTTTCCCACAGTTACCCTGTAGCTCTTCCCACCCAATCCTCAGTTCCTCCTTCTCATCTCCCTTTGCAGGCATTGCCCCCAGCGAATCTGCAGCTGAAGTCCAGCTTGGCATCTACTCCGAAAGTTGAAGTGACAGGCTTTCCCACATCATGTTGCCATTAGCCAGCCTGGCCAGAGTGAGGAGGGAAGGTAGCTTTACATTGTGTCTGCTGCACTGGAGGCTAGTGGAGCTGTCCTCAAAGTGGGTGGGCTTTTGTGTAGGTTTTACAAGTATATTAGAAAGGAGTTATAACATCACTCTAAGGGAAAGATTCCCAGGCTGAGAGGGGACTGACATCCCAAGATATTTTAGGACCTCTCACACACCAGATGCACCTAGATTCCTGTGACCTTTGTGAAATGGAGGTGAAAAGCAGACCCACATTCAGGGATTCAGTGGGGCTAAGTGCAAGAATAGCAGGAGCAGTGTCCATTAGTGACTGACTTAAGGACCCCACTGGACAGGTTGAATGGTCAGGAGCCTGCAAGTATAGCCAGAGCTCCCAAGGCAATCTGAAAACCTTGTGAGTTGAGCAAAACCACCACTAGGGGGGATGTGGGCACCTTTGCATTATACTGAACCACAAATTTGTCATTTGCACTATGGGTAAAGTCTAAGCTAAGGGATTTACATCCCACCTCAGGTATATGCAGCAGGGGTAAGATAATCTAGGAACCACTGACTGATTCCCTTATTTCTTGGATTAGCACTGATCAGTTTGGGTCTACTTGGCACAGGCTATGGATCAGACCATTCAGGTGGTAGAGAGAAGCCCAACTGCAGTTAGAAATCAGCCAGTAAGATTTGGTAAAAGACAGTGAACACCTGGCTCATAGAGAGAGGAGCCTGCTGTGGCAAGATACTGTCACACCATTGACCCTGCCCTGTGTTGGCTCTGTCCCCATGGGAGCCCTCTCCTTCTATTGACTTCATTCCAAGGCTTCAATTGCTACAAGCACTGTATTTCCAGAGATAGTAACTTTGCAACTGAATAGAAAGCAAAGTGATGGGCTCTTTTGCAGAGAAAAAAAAAAAATGATAAAAGGAAATCTCAGGCAGAGCAGCTCTAGTTTTCAGCAGAGAATTTGGACCTGTCCTGCATCCCAACTGTGAAAATCCTAAATGGGGAGGGCCCTGATCGGATTTGTGCACCACACTTACCTGCTGGATCCAGACCACTGTGTGAGACGGTGCCCCCGTAGTAAATCTTCACACATCCCTCTTCACTGTGTCATGCCCCCTCCTTCCCCAACCAGTAGGGACAGGTGGCAACACCTCTGCGGCTTGGGAGGTGGATGGAGGTGCTGACCCTCAGTTCCACTGGCTCAGTCCCTTGCTTCTGTCACTTCCCCATTGGGCACCCTGCTCCGCCGTTATCCACATAGAAACTGCTTGCCTGCCTAAGTTCCTGAGCACAGAACCAAGGCTATTGTCCAAATCCCCAAAACCCAGAGCAAGAAGGCAAAGTAGAGAAGGCAGTGTAATAAAAGGAAGAAGAAAAAGTATGTTCTTTTAGCCCTCTGGTGTTTTGACATTTCCTTCTCTCCTGAGTTTTCAGCTGTAACTAAAGCTGTGCTTCGTGGCTGTCTGGCCCTTGTCTCTTCGCCCTTCGCTCAATGGTACAGACCTGGGACTCGGCACATGGTGAGCTACACCACTTAGCACGGCAGCCTCTACTACTCTGGTCACACATGCCACAAACTCACTCAGCCATTCTGAAATAGGCCATCATTTATTGCCTGGGGCCAAAATAAAGGTGAGATAAGAGCTTTGTAGTTTTGTGTCACTAGCATTCATGGGAGGTGGGGGATTGGGCTCCCTTAAGTGGCCATCACTGGCCCAGAGCTGGGGGAATCTGCGTAGGTTTTGAAATGTTGATATCTGTGGCCACTGTCACCAATATATTACCAAGACGCAAAACATAGAAGAATTTGAGACCCATATATTGTGTCTCAAGGTATCATAGCCTTGGGCCAGAATTTTGTCTTGTTTAATCATTGCAATTTGAATTTGTAACTTGGTTTGCATGGGGCAGTTTCAGATTAAGTCCTCCAGGCACACCTGCAAATATTCATCAAAATCAAGAATTAGAAACCTCCCCTTGTCAGAGATTTCTCAAACTAAGTAGCGATAAAATATGCTTCCTCCAGGGGCATTATCCTTGCTGTTACAGGTTGGTGGCAAATTTGAATAGAACTGGGGTTGAGTGTCTTTCTAATTACAGCTTGCATCACATTTGACACACTAAGGCTGTCGCCCTACATACACAGCTTCCACTGGGGTGTTCCCAGCATCCACACCTTCAGAAAATTGGGCACAACACTGCCCTGGCATACGTCTCTTCAGACTGAAGACTTACACTTCCCCTTACTTTCTGGAGGTGTGGAGGAAAGAATTGCTGTATCCAAAAGACAAAAGCACTGTCAATGGGGAGGACACTGAGTTACTAGCCCTGTGGTCAGAGGGCCCTGTATGTAGAAAAACTAGGCCAAAAAGATGCATTTGAGCTTCTAGACATTTGTCTTAGTTACTTTTCTCTCTTTACTGGGACAAAACACCCAAAGGTTTATTTAGCTCACAGTTGGTGGAGGTTTCAGTCCATATAGGCTGCCTCCAAAGCAGGGTGCCACATGGCAGAGGGGCAACCATTCATGGGGGCATAAGGCAACAAAAGCAATGAAAGAGAGTGTGGGGGGACAAGCCTCTTTTCCTCCCTTATATTGTGTGCAGGCTACCAGGTCTTGGGCGGGTTTAGCGCTCACACTCTTAATCCCAGCATTGCACTATGAGTCAATCACAAACTCTAGATTCAGCCGCCTCCAAAAAGCCCACCCCACGTGAGCACAGGAGGCTTTGGGGGGACATCCAGACACAAACTATAACAACATTGACATCCTGCAGACAATTCAGAGCTGAGCTGCAAAAGGAATTTTACCTAAGGGCTCCTTTCCCATGATAACACACAGAGGAAAGGACCCAGAATGGGACCCTGCAGAAAAGAAGACCACACAGAAGCTGTCAGGGAAATGCTTAGGCCAAGCCCAGGGATCTGCAGGTCCTCCCCCTCTGCCTTCAGGTCCTCAGTGGAGTAGAGAGGAAAGGCAACTGCTTTCATTTTTTGAGAGCTTTGTGTCCAGGTGGACACTGACTCTCCGGCAGCTTCACTCATGAGAGGAGGCGTGACCAGCCCCAGGTGCCTGTCTTCTCTGTGATCAACTTGCCGCGGGCCGGCTGCTCACACACCATGTTCTCTCCCATCACTTCTCCGGGTGACTTTATTACCTCCCAAAGCTCCCCTTTGTGATGATGTCTCCCTTGTCTTCTGCCCAGTGTCTACTCAGTGTAATTAGGATAATCCATGAGCATCAGAGACACCCTATGCCCAGTACAGATGATTCACAGGTTAAGTAACTATGCGTGATGCCCAGTAACCACAATCTTAAGATACTGGCAGCACTCTGGGGCCTTCGCTTCTCACTGGAGGGCCACTGTCACCACCACAGCCACATCTCTCCAGTCCTATGAAGCAGAAGTTGATCATGGCCAGATGTCCCTGAGCTTGCTTTTTCTCCAGCTACCTTGCTGGAATTTCACTGCTCCACAGTGAGACCCTGGTCTTTCCTCCAGAAAGAACCATTGAGCTCCAGGAGAGGCTTCAGAGTGATGTGATTCTTCTCCTGGCTACTGATTTTCAAAGTTCTAGACAGGGTCCTTCTGCAGGGCACAGGATGGGCAGGATTCAGGCATTTCTGAGCTTGGATTGTGATAAAAAAGTTTTCGTTAACTCATTTGCATTTTAGGGTTACCTGCAATTATGAATGCTGTTGTCCCTCAATGTCTGAGGAGGGCTGGTTTCAGGATACCTCTCCTCCTCCAGACACCAAAAGCCACAGCTGCCTCAATACCTTGTATAGTGGTGTGGTCCTTGCATATAACCTTTGCACATCATTCTGCACCCTTTAAATCTCTAGATTACTCATAATTCCTAAGACATTGCCAGCACTATGTAAATAGAAGTTATGGTATATTTTTAGGACATAGAAGCAAAAAAAGAGTCTACATTTTCAGTAGAAAAATTTCAAAACCTATTGTTTTGAAATTTTTAATATCATCAGTTCTCAGATGTGGAACTCCTACCATAGACAAAGACTGAGTGTATTTGTAAGAAACTACAGTAGTAGTAGTAGTAGTACCTGGGATAATGGAAATCACAGATATTATCACCCATACTGCAAAATGTCATCATATTCATCACCACTTAAAAATTATGATAGTAATATTCCTTGCTAGATCATGTTGTTTAATGAATTAATGAAGAAACACATTCACTTTTTTGTGTATATTTGTTTTAAAAATGTGTCTAGCCAGGTGTGGTGATAGATGCCTATAATCCCAGCACTCGGGAGACTGAAGTGAGAGGATCACCATAAGTTTGAGGCCAGCCTGGGCTACATGGTGAGTTCAAGATGAGCCTGAACTATGCAGCAAGACCTTGTCAAAACAAAAACAAAAACAAAAACAAAAACGAACAAACAAACCTTTCTAAAATTGTATTTCAGTAGTTTCCTTCATAATGCTTGAGCAGACTTTATTCATATGAAGTTCCTTCTGAGAAGATGCTTGGACTTTATCTGACTCCCAGCGGTGTGACAGTCCAGCAAGGTTGGGAACCAGCTCCAGAAGCTGCAGCCAGAGCAGGAGCACTAGCTCACAGATGTTTCTGGAAACAGGACAGGGCTTTTTTCTCTAGCTTGGAGTACCTTGTGTGCCTCTGAGTTTCCATCAGTGGGGCCTGAGAATGCATAAAATTTAAGTTTGACTCTATTTAGGAGGAAAAAATGATTCCCAAAGCTGGGACAGGAGGAGCTGAGGATATGACTCAAGGGCAGAGTAATTGCCTAGCATGCACTCAGCCCTGATTTCAGTCCCCATCACTGGACACACACACACCCCAGAGCTGGAGCAGCAGCGTTGCTAGTGGGAGGGAGTGTAGGTAGACTGGCCAGGGGCGCCAACCCTATCAGAAAATAGGGAGCCTGCTTGCCTCCCAGGTGAACAGCAGAAGGATGCTCTTCCAAGAGAGCACATAAGAGGCTGTTTTAAAAATGTAATTTTTATTATTACTGAGTTATCACAGATTCGCCCATGAGGAGACCGCTACCACTGAGAAAAGGAGTAGGCACACCAGGCCTTGTAGGGGCCCCAGGGAAGCACAGGATTAGGTCAGAATGTAGGAAGTATGTAAGATCTAGCGAGGACCTCTCATTGCTCTTCCAGTGAAAAGCAGGCAACACCAGGCGTCACAGCTTGTGTTTGGCTAATTTAGACAACATTGGTGGACTCAGGTGGGGTGGTTGCTGTCCCCAGCCCTCACCTTGCCTGGGTGAGGACCACAGTAGTGGAGGAGTGCTCCAGATCATCTGAGGAGGTTGCAGGGTGAGTGGGCTCTCTTTTCTGTGCACACACGTGAAAGACTCGTACCAGGTACAGTTTTACTGTTGCTTGGACCAGCTGGCCTGGGAAGGAAAAAGTAATCCCTCCAGTGTAGGCAAAGCCCAGGATGCCAGAGCACCAGAATTACAAGATATGAAAGAGCACAACTAATGCAGAGGCCGCCTAAATGCCTGGATGGAGGGAGGGTGCTCCCTGTGGAGAAAAGCTGTTCCTGCTGCCTAGGAGAACAAACTGACCATGAGCAGAGATCTGAGTCAGATCTGACCGAAGGACTATCAGAGCCTCATGTTCAGGTAGAAATGAACATTCTGGGACCTGCCCAGTGGCCTGGTCCCTTCCCACCCTCCTCAACAGCCCTTGTTCTCCTGTGTGGCCAGCAGATAAGACAGGGGCTCAGCCTTCCTGGCTTCATGTGTCCTAGGTGCCTTGATGGTTTTGAATAGAGAAGCAGTGGGCTGGAAACCAGCACCAGGGAGTCCTCTTGGGTCTAAGCACAACCTTGTGGCTGAGAAGTTGCTGCCTAAGAAAGACAAACTAAGTTAACCAAGCAATCAGTTCAGTGTTGCTGTGAAAGCCACGCCTACAGCAGGTTTTACTGTCTACACGGCATATCCTAAAGGGCCTTACAAACGTATAACTTTCCAATAACTTTAAAAACAGAAACCTCTGTCATTTGTTCCTAGAAAGGTGGAAGACCTTCCATCTCGTATAATGTAATTTTATATTATTGAACACTGACCAGAAGTTAGCTCTCCATCACCCCTGAAAGGCAATGGAAGACCCTGAGGTGAATGAAGGGAAGTCGGGGAGGGGGCCAGATTGCTGCCCCATGGACTGTGGGTATTAACACATAAGGAACCACAAAGGCAGCAACCCCCCATGGAAATCAAAAACCCCATGTGCCATATTGATTTCTGAAAGATTTTACACCAGCATGCTGGCTGTGAAATTCCAAGTACTCAGGCTACAGGGAACAAGACTGGGTGGCCACAGTGCCTAAATTTCCCAAATGATGGACAGGCCGAGGCCCTCATTACTGTGTTAAAAATCATTGTAGATTGGGCGAGAGGATGAAATGGATCTTACTGTCTTCTCTAATGAGGTCAAGCTCAGATAAACAACCAAGCAACACACATGAAGACTGGAGGAATAGGAATTCTCCAACAATAGCATAGAGCCTAGAATTTCTGCAACCCAACCTGTGTCATTCATTTCCCCAACCATTGTTTCTGTGGAATCTGCCTTTCCTCTCTTTCCCTGACTCCTGACAATATTTGAAATTCAAGTTCAGCCTTCAGCTACCAGAAACGAACTCTCATTCTGTTAACTAGTTTGATAATTTGCTAAGCAATTCTATAAGTTGGATCCAAAGTGTCCCCAGAGGACCATAGTTAAAGGCTTGGTCCTGAGCTTGGCACTATTGGGTAGTTGTGGAAATTTTGAGAGAAGTTTTAGGTAACTGGGGGCATGCCCTCAAAGGACTGTGGGACCCTGCTCTCTTTGTGCTTTTTTGCTGCTCTCTGTGATGTGAAGTCTGGCTCCTCAAATACCCGCTCCCAATGATATGCTGCCTTTTCAGGGATCCAAAAGCAACAGGAACAAGTGTTCATGGACTGAATCCTCCAAAACTATGAGCCAAAATAAACCTTTTTACTTTATAAATTGATCATCTCGGGTATTAGTTACAGTAATGAAAAACTGGGTAGCACAAGCAAATGGGTCATCACACAATTGTCTGTGTTCTGGTTCAAGAGGACCAAGTTTCTATCCTTTGGCCCATGGAGCTTTTAACTCATGGAGAAAGTCCTCTAAAACAGCAAAGAGAAAATAAACAAGTGACATACTCTCACAAGATAAACCCTCTGAGGGGCAAGGGAATAGGCAATGCAAGGGATTTTTGAATCTATGTTACTGTTTTCTTTTTATTCTCCTTAACAATGGTAGACTGGGGTGCACCCTATGTATCTCCCATAAGAATGACAGACATTGCTTTGGCCTTCACTGGTGGGTGACTGTCTTCTCCCTAAAATCCTTCCCAGGCCCATCCCCCTTACCCTGAGGCTCATCAAATATCCTATCAAAGCAGAAGCATAGTTATCCAACCCTGCACCCCAACTCAGTTGTGAAAGATCGCTTATCATCCAAACACCCTCAGGGGTAGACCTCTGCTGGGACAGCACCAAAGCTTTGTGTCCCCTCTGCCCACCTCTTTAGCCCTCACACAGGGTCAATGCCTACTCACTGGGCCCCATTCAGGGTCATCTATGGAGAACTCACCCTGAAACAACTTTTAACAAGGGGCTTGGGTTTAGGCTGAACTTATCCAACAGAGTATATTTATAGTTCACATTCAGCATATACTAGGAGGGCATCTAGAGACTGAGAATTCCAGATGTTGTCAACTTGGATTCCCTTCCCCGCGGGCACTGGCACTTTTCAAGGATAGTGTTGCAAACTAGAGAAACCCACCTTTCTCATGCAGCCACACCAGACAGAATGGGTGCTTTTGGGGATGGTTTATCCCTGCAGCCTCCCGGGAGAACAAACTGTTCTTCCTTTAGCAGAGGCTGCAAAAGTTAAATGCATTTTAAAAGTTTTTTATTTTACTAATAAATATTCACAGTACACATATTTTGCAGTCATCTTGAGGAGTTGGTACATGCACATAATACAATTGTTTCTTTTTTTAATCCCCTATCCCCCCTCTAGTTCTCCTTTCCTCCTTTTCATTCTTGTTGATATCGTTACTCTTAGTTCATGTTTAAACCGATACATGGATCAGTGGAACAGAATAGACGATACAGAAACATCCCCAGACACATTCAGCCGTTTGGTCTCTGACAAAGAGGCCAAAAGCTCACACTGGAGGAAAGATAGCCTATTTAACAAGTGGTGCTGGGAAAATTGAGTATCTGTTTGCAGGAGATTGGGACTGGACCCATATTCTCACTGTGTACTAAATTAAAATCAAAATGGATTAAAGATTTAAACTTTAAAACAATAACACTAAAAGCCCTTGAAGACATAGGTATAGGAAAGGATTTTCTAAACAGAACCTCAACCACACAAGTAATAACAGCAAAAATCAAAAAATGGGATTGTATCAGGCTACAAAGGTTCTATACAACAAAAGGATCAATTAGTAGAGCAAAGAGACAACCTAAAACTGGGGAAAAAATTTGCCAGCTACTCCTCAGACAGAGGACTAATATCTGAAATATTTAAAGGACTAAAAATTTTGACCACCTAAACTGAGTTAGGTTCTTAAAATGTCCTTTCCTTTCAGCTTTTCCCCAGTCCCACTGCCATTTTTCTTTGTCACTATGAAAGGGCTGGGCTGTGATCTCTTCATTAACCCCTTACAGGCATTTGCAGAGTGTCTGCTATCTGTTTAGGAGCCTCCAGTGTCCCTTTAGGCTACATCTGGCCCAACTTTGCCAGAGACCTGTCCAACCTGGGAGCCATCCCCGGGAGCTGAGGCCACTTAATAACATTTCTAGTGTTGCTGGAGTTCGTTGAGAGGTCTTAGCCCTTGTGGTTTGAATTTGACATTTTGTGTCTTTCCATTCACATCATTTCCTTTGTTGACCATAGTAGCTTTTGGCTCCTTGTGGGTCCTCCCCTGGTTTCTCTAGCCCACAGTTTTTGTTGTTAACTCTCTATGGCATATCCCAATATGGTGTTTATAAGTTTTTGGCACATTTGAAGTGTTCTCAAATGCACTATTATCTGCAATTCTTATGTTTGGAAACTTGAAAGGGAATGGTAGGAGCCTTCTGACAGCCCTTGAGGGTGCTGAAGAAGACAAGGATAAGAGCAAGAAACATCGGAGCTTTGGCACATGCCAGGCACTTTACACACAATCTCACTTCTTTAATCCCCAAGGAAACCCTGTGCTGATGGGTAGTTGTTGCGGTTTGTGTCTAGATGTCCCTGCAAAGCCTCATGCAGTCATAGGGTTGTTTTTAGAGGTGGCTGAATCTAGAGTGTATGATTGATTTGTGGTGCAATTCTGGAATTAAGGGTGCTGGGATTAAGGGTGGGTGATTGCTGGATCAGTCCACTGATTGGATTGGCACTACTCTAATACCAGTAGACTGGATACAATATAAGGGACACATACAGGCTTGTCTCACTCTCTTCTGTTGCTTTTGCTGTCTTCCACTGCCACTAACTCTTGCCCCTCTGCCAAGCCACCATTCCTTGTAGCTAGCCAATTATGGATTGAAACCTCTACAAACTGTAAACTAAATAAATCTTTCCCCTTTAACTTTGGGTGTCAAGTATTTTGTCTCAGCAATGAGAAAAGTAAACGAGGCAGTAGTATTATCACCCCTATATAAAAATAAAGAATTTGGGGCTGAAAAAAGTAGAATAAATTATCCAGGGTCACACAGTTCATGGCCAGAGAGTCCATTGCACAAAACACTCACATGAAACCACCACACTTAACCAGCTCATCTCCTGATTCCCAGAAGCAAGGGATGAGGCAGTTAGATATAATGGAGACGTATATGGACAAGAGGTCTGGAGGTTTAGCTTACTACACTTACGTATCCAGGGCCCCCTATGTCCCGCCTACAGCAAAGCCTTTCCTGCAACATCCTGTCCAGCTTCTGTCTACACACCAAGTGAGCAGAGTTCCAGCTCCTCCAGCACTCCCACTGCAGTGAGGTCACCCTGGGGAAAGGTGGAGGGCAGGAGGCCCCCTGTCATTGCAATCAGGGGCCCAGAGCAGCCATGCTGGTAGATGCACTGATTGAAGCCTTAATGTCAGTTACATGCAGAGAAGAGGCCTTGATTAATTCATGGGTCTGTCAAGGAAAAGTCAGAGAAAGGACTGTCATTTAGTGCCTGCAGTGGGTGACCAAAGAAACCCATGCTTCCCTGCATCCCTCCATAACCCTGAGGCCAGATATCATCTTTTGAGATCAGGTCCAGAGAACTGGCAATGCCATGGCTGCTAAGCTTAGATTGTTTTTTAAATTGCTTTTTAGGGAAACCTGGAGAAAATGGTCCAAATGTCTACCCTCTCTTTAATAAAAATTAATAGCTCAGTGCAGGCAGCTCCTCTTGACTTTCTATATGAACATTCACTGGTGATTAACTGAGTGGGACGGCAAGTAGAGAGAAACCGAAGTGCAAAGTCTGTAGAGCCCTGTGATAGCAATGACACCTGGCCTTTCGTTGGCTCAGGGACTGTGCTGGTTGGTTTGTGGGGTTTGCAAGACATGACAGCTTTTCCTCCACACCATGAAGGTGTCCAGAGCAAAGCTGGGCACAGAGACAGCGCTGCATGTGCAAGGGCTGCAGCACCTGCCCTCACCATGGGCAGTGCTCCAGGCTCCGGAAGCTGGTGAAGCAGAGAAGCCAGTCGTGTTGGTCCTGCTCCTGGCTGATGGGGCAGCTGTCACAAGATAGCATGTGGATGGGAGGAGTGCGAACACAGCCCCGGATGTGGGTGTGCAAGGGTGGGGTGCGACAGGGTGCTGCAGGGTGAGGGCACATCCACGCAGCTGCTGGACAGAAACCACAGACTGCCCAGCTTACCAGGGCAAGGAGGAGGAGTAGAAAAGTAGAATTTACACTAGGGGGCCACGGATATAGCTCAGTGGCACAGCACCTACTTGGCAAGAGCGAGGTACTGAGTTCAATTCACGAAACACATACCCTCACCCACACACAAAGAATTTGCACTTGTGGTGACTGTTGGATGTATGTGAATGATGTAAATCCACAGATAGTATTTGAATATAGTTGTCTGCCAGAACTCATGGTTCTAAGAGGGTGAAAACTTAACTCCACTATAGTGCTTAAGGTTGGGATTTGGGGAAGTGATTGAGATGAGTTCATTGTGTCCCACTGATGAGAAAGTGACTAAGACAACAACTGTCTGAGTGGAGTAACCCCAGATGGTCTCAGACACAAGTCCACAAGACCCCAGGAAGGCCAAGTGGTTCTGGAGTCAAACTCACTCAAGGAGCCATCTCAGAGGAGCCTTTCCATGGGTAAAAAAGAGAAAGAGCAGCAGACTTGTGGAAGCACACTGTGTGTGTGCCCAAGGATAGCTTAAGGCTTTGGAAAGTCCCTTCATTGATAGCAATGTTGCTCAGGGTATTGAGTCACCAATAGAATATGCCAAGTATAGGCTATATCTTTTTTGTTTGTTTGTTTTTTGCTTTTTTAGTTTTTTGAGACAGGGTCTCACTATGTAGTCTGTGCTGGCCTCTAACTTATAGCAATCCTCCTGTCTTAGCCTCCTGAGAGCTGGGATTGTAGACCTGAACCATCATGCCTGGCTATTCAGTCTGTACTTCGTAGCTGTTACATTCATAGAGATCTGTGTAGGCTGAGGCTCCTAATTTATTGTTTTCTCTAGTTGTGCATTTGTTACATGTTATATGTTTTTATTGTAAATTATTTTTCTTTATGCTACAGCTAGCATATTGTATTATTGTACTGAAACAAGTTATTGAAATATAATTCCCATATCCATATAATTTAACTTTTTAAAAAAATTTTGAAGCACTAGGGATTGAACCCAGTGCTTTGAGGTGACAAGGTCTCACTAAGTTACTAAATTGCTTATGCTGGACTCAGACTTGTGCTTCTCCTGCTTTAGCCTCCCAGGTGTGTGCCACCATGCTCAGCTCAATTCAACTGTTTAAAGCATACGATTCAATGGCTTTTGAAATATGTACTGATTTGTGCACCCATCACCACAATCAGTCTTACAATACCTTTATCACCCTTAAAAGAAATGACGTTTTCCTTAGACTTCACCCCTATTTCCTCTGTGATCTCTCCTTTCTCTGCCCAGCCCTGAACAACCACCAATCTTCATGTAGTATATTGTACTTTATAACTGGCTTCTTCCACTCAGCAAAATATCTTCACATTTCATCCTTGCAACACGTGTCAGTACTTCATATCTTTTCATTGCTTAACTCCATTCAGTTTTGTGAATACACTGCACTTTATTTATTCAACAGCTAGTAGATATTTAGTTTTTCTTACCTTTTGTTATTATGAATATTGCAACTACTAGTATGAACATTTGTGTACATGTTTTTGTGTTGCTATGATTGCATTTTCAAAATTAATGTATATGGGAGGGATATTTTCAATAAATTTTATTTTAGGATAGTAAAGGGATCCTTACAAAATATTTGTTATAAGAAAAGCCTCAGGTCTGATGGGACTGAAAGCTGATATTTTAGTGGAAAGAAAAACTGTGACTTTGGAAAGACCTTGACTTAGCCACTAACTCTTCTATACACTGAGTAATTTTGAGGGAGTTTCTTGAATGCTTTGGGTCCTGGCCCACTTATCTCTACAAATAAAAATTATTGTATCTCCAGCTCATAACCGTTGGAAAGATTTATAAGATAATGTGGGGAAACGTGTAGCACATGGTAGGTAATAAGCAAACATGGTTCTTGTCCTCCAGCCTCTGGATTCCGCATCTTCCAGTGCTTTGCACAGTTTGGGGAGTTAGAGTGAAACAAGCAACATAAACCCTCCAAGTACTGACCAAGCAACTCATCCAAGCAAACATGCTGCTAACTTCCTCCCATCAGGAAGAAAGGAACCTTCAATGTTCCTGAAATTTCATGTGCTCTTAGCTTGCAAAGACCTCATTCCAAGATCTTCCTCAGGGTGCCTGGATTTGGTGACAGTCTGGTGGCTGCTGCTCCCTTCCCCACATCCACAGCAGGATCTGTCCACCTGGAAGGTAACAATGAGTGTGTTTGTGTTAACTGTCCAGGAGAAGGCAGCTTCTTTTGCAGACCACCCCTGCTTTCCTCTTCGGATTCTATCCAGGTTCTCTTGTGTCTTCTGAAACAGCAGCTGTGCACAGCAAAGACAGTTTCATGTGTCAACATGCGAGGAAGGGGCTCTAACAACACAGGGTCACTGCAGGCCTCACAGGCCATCCATACCCCAGCGAAGGACAACGTGGGGTGAAGCAATGGTCAGAGATGTGGTGCTCATCACATGGTTGTGTGTTAAAGCAAAACGTGCCGTGGTTTGTTTTTAGGTCACTTTAGCATATGTGACACACGAAAACAACTTAAAAACAAAAAAACAATAAAACTCTTTTACTTTTGCCATAGAAACTTCATGCCTTGACTTATACAGCCAACAGAAGAAGAACAGGTTCTCTAGTCCCTTTTACCATCTGTGAACACACAGAATTTTAGTTTCGGCCACTGCCATGAACATCTGAACATTATGGAATTGGAACTGCTTAGTTTTCCTGTGGTACTTACTGTAAATCCCAGCCAGCATTTAGGAAATTTCCCTCACCCATACCCATTTGCCCTAGGCCTGCCAGAGAGAAGCATGTAGGAGTTCAGAAGAAGGGGACCCCCATACTGCAGGAAGATAGAAAACTCCCCCTACTCTGCTCCCTGCTTGGGGTCTTGCATTGTCTGGAGAGCCCAGTGCCCACCTCTGTTAGCTGCTGAGGCTAGGGCTCCTGTCAGCAGGCACCACAGAACATTCCATGCCGTGGCACAAGAGCAAGCTGCATAGATGGGCTCAGGGCCTGGCAGACCCAGGAGGGCGGGCTGGAAGGGAAACTTCCCAAGGCCTTGGCATTACACAGCAGCCTGGGGCCCAAAGCTATTCAACTTGCTGCCCCCACTTCATGGACCATGCATCCCTCAGGCTGATCCCACACCTGCGCTGTGCTAGGTGATGGGGCTGGGAGATGAGGAAAAGTCATCAGCCCTGCCCTGGAGGAGTTTAGGGTGAAAGAGCTGGAAGCAAAGAAGACCATGGAGCTGGAGGGAGACCTAAGAGGAATGGAGGGGCTAGAGAGTCACACAAGTTGTCCTTGGAAAAAGATTTTCATCAGAACTTCGGGTTAAGATCATAGACTGAGCCAATATGAGAAGGCCAGCTTCCCATCCTAATGCCCAGCACCAAAACCCAGGAGCCAGAAAGTGTATGTGTGCAAGTGCAAGACTTGCTCCTTGATCAGAGATTTGTCCACAATCAGAGCTTTCTCCACAAACAAGGAAGCATGTATGGAATTCTCTTGAAGATGAGCTCACGGGAAAAATTATAAAGCCACAAGGAGAAGGTGACAGCAAGACAATCTGAAGGTGACTTAGCAGAAGGAGGTTGGAAATACATAAATATTAAAAAGGCGGAGTCTGGGCCAGCCTTGCCACTTGTTTTGGCAAACAGAATGTGGCAGTATCATTGCTGTATTGAAGATTGAGCCGATATGCGAGGCCCAGCCTTCCAGCACTGTATTTTACTTTCTGTTTGTTTCTTAGAATGCTCCCCTTTTAAAAAAAAAAAATTCAATAATGGTTGTAAAACACAGAAGGAAGACTTTTCTAAGAAGTGTAGAGGGACTACATAATAGGTGTGAGAACCACTGTGATGGAATTCTGCCATGAGTTTAAAAGTTTGGGGGCCGGGAGTCTGGCTCAGTGCCTTAAGTGCCTGCCCTGGTAGGCACGAGGTTGTGAGTTCAATTCCCGGTGCCGCAAAAAATAAATAAATAAATAAATAAATAAATAAATAAATAAATAAAAGTTTGGGCTTACTTAAAAAACAGTAGGGGTAAATAGGAATTTACAGCCAAGGAGCAGATTAGGGGCCAGTGTGTTAAACATTACTAAGAGGAAACATCAGTAGTAAGGGGGGTTATTCTGGCTAAACCAATCCAGTGGGATTTTTGCTAAGGCCAGCCAAGGTGATCAGGTATTACCGAGGGAATGTAAAGTGCCAGGAACCCCATTCTCTCCTTTCTCTACCTCCAGTTAAGCACAAAAGAAGCAAAGTTGGGGAGGGGTTTTATTATAGAACTATACACAAATGCTTGGACACTCACACATCTATATATAAGTACATATATGGTTTATTATTCTCTCACCATATTAATGCACTAAAATGCACAGGTATCCTTTTTACTACCTCAGACTTGTATATGGGGCTCTGCTGTAAATCTCACACAATGAGCACCTGGACAGCAGAAAGAGACCAGAAAAGTGCCAATCCGAGAATGTACACATAGGTGATGGAATGGGTGATGGCCAAATGAGGAGCCTAGAAATAGTCCATCAAGTTATAGCAGCTCTCAAGGGGGAGAGTCCCTTTCTTGCCATGTAATAAAAGGAGCTAAGAACAAAGCCCCCAGAGTTTGGCTCTGGACCCTCTACCATATTCTGACAAGGTAGCTATCTATCTCCTTATTTCTCTCCCCTTTTCCAATAATTTTTTCCCTGTTTCTCTTCTTTTTCCAATAAAATGATTTTGTTTCTCTTTCTGAACTTATATCTCTAGTTCTTTCATTGATGACGATTTTTTTTACAAACCCTAGATAAAAATGTACCCTCACAAGATGTAACAGTGGAAAATGAGAGAGAAATCCATCAGATCTTGATGTGATTTGTTATCTGAGGTGAGGGTAGGGCTTCTTGGTACCCTGACTGGGCAGAGTTCTTGCTAAAACTGAAATTTATAACAAGTGTATGGATGGGCAAAGGAGAAAGTTCAGAAGATTGATTTAAATTTCTACAAGCAGAGAATCTGTCAGAATCCAGAAGCCTAAGGGAGCCCCTAGAGGAGAACAGAGGCATCTTGGTAGACAGCCACCGCTGGGCTCCTGGCTGATGGATAGCACCAGCTGCCAACCACATCACTGGACCTGCAGGCCTAGTTAAGATAATGTCACAGGGAGCAAGGTTAAGTCTCCCCTGCAGAGTGTGGGCCAAACTGCAGAAGTGTGAACAGGCAAATGCATTCTGTTCTCTAAATTTTGAGGTAGTTCATTACACAGCAATAGATAAATGAAAAAAAAAATCATTGCCCAGAAGCCACTGTTCAGATTAGAAGATAGTGTGCGCCTGTATTTCCAAGTTTCTTTTGGGTGAGCTTCAAGGCAGATACCAGGTGGGCCTTTGTTGCAAGGAACTGGAAAAAAATCATTACCCTAGAAGGGAACCATGGACAACACATGCAGTATTTAGAGGGGAAAGATCTGGCACAAAGGAGTCAGAGCTGAAAATGAGTTTTAAGTCATTGCATGAGGAAGAAAACATTTCAGTAATCATCATTTCATAACCAAAGGTTTATCATTTTAAATAATTAACTTGGTTCTGGCATAATGGTTTGACATTTCACTGGTATTACATTCTGTTCATAGACAATTGAATATGCATGCTATTAAATGAAATGAATGTTTCTGCACAGAATTCACCCCAATGAGCATGTTGCATACCCTCTGCTTCTCTTGGCTACATGTATATTTAATCTAGAAAAAGAGAAGAGCAGGGAACAGCTCTTCTGAAATATCTGAAAGTCTGAGAAGTGGGGAGGCTGCCTCGGTGATGGGGATAATATGACTCTCAGATTGAAGCTGCATGTGGATTTGCAGCGGGCAGATTGGACTCAGGCAATTTCCCAGCCTCAGAGCTCCCAAAGCATGGGGCACGGTACTTAGCAGAGAGGGATTTTGTTCCTTGGCATTTCAATCAGAGGCCACCTGACAAACTCACTGTGGGAACAATCAGAGGGAAGATTCCTGGGGCAAGAATGTTAGGGAGGTACTCTTGCTCCTTTCTCTTCCAGTTTCCACAAAGGAGGGGCCATTTCTGCTCCATCCTAAAGGAGAAGAGGGCTGAGCTAACTTATGTTTCTCTACAGAGGCAACTGTCTCCTTCTACCTTCCTGCTGGTGAATCAGTGACTTTACCCGTGGGTGAGTTTAGCAAAGGACTTGTATTAGTCTGCTCTGGCTGCCACGACAAATTCTACAGGCCAAGTGGCTTATGTAGCATAGCATTTGTTCCCTGATAGTTCTGGAGGCTAAAAGCCATGACCGAGGTGCCATCAGGGTGGTTTCTGGTAAGGCCGCTCTTTCAGGCTTGCAGATGGTCACCTTCTGATTGTGTCCTCATAGGAACCTTCCCCCATGCATGCAGAGAGAAAGGTCTCTGGTGTCCCTTCTTTTTTTAATTTATTTATTTATTTATTTATTTTTTATTTTGTGGCACTGGGGATCCGGATCGAACTCACAACCTCACGCCTGCCAGGCAGGTGCTTATGCCACTAAGCTAAATTCCCTGCCCTGTTTTTTGAGACAGGGTCTTACTATGCAGTTCAGGTTGGCCTTGAACTCACTTTGTAGCCCAAGGTGGTCTTGAACTCACAACACTCCTCCTTCCTTAGCCTCCCGAGTGCTGGGATTAAAAGCATGCACCACCACACCCCGCTTCTGGTGTCTCTTCTTATAAGGGCACCAATTCCATCAGATTAGGGCCACAAGAACTGGGTGTGGTGGCTCATGTCTGTAATCCTAGCATTTGGGAGGCTGAGGCAGGAGGATCGTTGCAAGTTTGAGACCAGCCTGGGCTACAAAGCGAGCTCAAGGCCAGCCTGAACTGTATGATGAGACCCTGTCTCAAAAAGTCAAAAAAAAAAAAAAAAAAAAAAAAAAAAGATTAGGGCCACACCCTACGGTCAAATGTAATCTTATCATTTTAAAGCCCTGTCTCCAAATACAGTCACACTGGGGTTAGAGATTCAACACGTGAATTTTGAGGCAACAAAATTTAGCCTATTACAGCATCTGAGCATGCTGATTCTGCAGATCTGCTTACCCAGAGATGGATGTGCTCTGCCCTCTTCCTTACCACAGGACAAGTCCAACAGAGCAGGGTCTACTGTGAGGGGTGCCTGGGGCTGCCCACCGATTTTGCAATAATTCATTAGGAAATTAGAAAATATTAGAATTCCTATCATTCCTGTAGCTTGGCCACATCATCTATTTTAGCTCTTATCAGTAATCAGGCTAATACAGGGTAGGATCAAAATTTATGGTGAATGTTTAAATTGTTTAAGAAATTCATTATAGTAAACAACACATTGCTATTTAGCTCCTTCAGAATGCTCCCTTTTGCTTTGAACATACTTATCCCATTGTTCATGCCACTTTCTGAAGCAGTCCTAGATGCTGTCTTTTCTGAGTATAGTTGCGCTATCACTGTTGTGGCTGCCTTGATGTCCTGAAATGATTCAGCATGCTTACTGCTCATGGCCCTTTTGACTTTGGGGAAGAACCAGAAGTCACATGGTGCCAGACTCTGTGAAAGAGGACACAGTATAATGATTTTTTGAGCCTGCGTTTTTGTTGGATTGGACTTGGCACCACCATTCACCATAGTTTTGATCACCTCTTGTATAGACTCTCACAAAAAAGGATTTCCAGAACCTTTTCAGAAAGTGGCAAGAACAATAGCATAAAGAAGCTAGAAGTGAGGGAGAATATCCTGAGGGGATCAGTGGCAATATGTCTTTTAGTGTAATAAAGTTTTAAAAATGTAAGCATTCACTATAATTTTCAATCATTTCTCAGTTGGAGAAGGGATTCCTAACATGGACAGGGCAAGAAGCTGGAAATTTAACTTCCTTGGAAGAGTGCTCTATTGTAGTTTTGTATTTTATTTCTTTCTCTTCATCTCTGCACAGAACCCCCAAGGAGCTAGGCTATTAGACACAAAATAAATCTATGCGTGGAATAAAGATGCTCCCCACAGGACACTCTGTAGTTCGATTTAGAACTAGCACAGTAATATTTGGCACCCAGATTTGCCAAATTTCTATCAAGGAAATCTCACATCTGGTGATTCCAGGGAAACAACCTGCAACCTCTCCAGGTAAATATTGACACATCCGAGAGCTTTCTGAAAGGCAAACATCTCAGCAGTTGTTCGTACCATCCCCAAATGTGTTCTGCTCCGCTTAGAGGAAGATGTTCCCCGGGGAACAAATGAATCCTTGTTCATTCTGTCATTCTGTTTGTTTGGAAGGTGAGTCTGACTCTCCTGTGGAAATTTAAATAGATCCCTAGAAAAATATTAACCTCTTGGCATGCCCTCTCCTGACATGTTTCACCCGAATATATTTTTCTTGGGAAAACACCTCCTCTATTCACCTGTGCCCCTCCAGTCCCAGGCAGGGAACAGGGGCCCCCACAGTGCGTAAGTTATTGCTGGCTCTGGACGTGCATGACCACCTGAGTCCCACATCCAAAGCTTCAGCCTTCTCCACTTGAAAATTCCGGTGACTCGCGCAGCCGCTATGGTTGGCATTTCAGTGTGCACAGGGACGTCACAGACTGGATGGGGCTGTGTGCCTAGTGGGCCCCCACTTGGAATGAAATGAGCACCTCAGTGAGATCCTGCAGACCCTCACTTTCTATTGCCAGGACTGGAAGGATGGGGTAGCTAGTTCTGTTTAATTCTTAAGAAAACCCTTCAGAAGGTACAATTGGACTATATCACTCTTCGTTGCTGTTCTGACTCACCCATTGCCACTCTTGAGCAATTAGAGAAAGATGTCAGTGTCTCTTCCCCTCCTCAACCTTCTGCAGATTTCAGGTGTGATGGCTCCCCTTTGGCAAGAGGCAGGATTCAAATGTTTCATGAAGAAACTCCAGTTAAAGGCATCCTACTCTCTGTAGAAGCCTTGTAAGACAGAAACAAACCTTTGATGTCAGTCCTGTCCATTCCTCCCAAAGAGTTCCAGCTCATTTTCTCGAAAATGCGCAGACCTTCTTATTATCTCCAGCTAAAGGCCTTCTGTGGCCAGAGGAAGGTGGCCTTGTCAGAATTGCAATTGTGAACATACAATTTTAACTTTAACTTAGGTACATCCAGAAGATCTACAGGCTGCTAGATGATCCAAGAAAAAGACAACAGATAACACCCTGTGTCATCTGGACCCTGTTTTCCAAGTCCTCAAACACTTACAAAATACCCAATTTCTCACCTGATTGGAGGTTTGCCTACTATCTCCCTTGACAGTGTTGCCTGTTGTAAACAAACTCCTGGCTTGTCTACATTGCTCATCTATTGGTAAATCCTGTTACCTGCCCAGCCACGCCAGCCCTCCATGTGCTGTTGTTTCCCATGGCATGAACAACACAAGCATGAGTCGGGAAGGGTGGTCTTCCTTATCTCTGCGTTTTCCTCAGTACTGCTAGATCTGTGTTCCCCAAATTGTACAGATGATTGGAGTCTCCTGGGTAGCTTTTTAAAATACTGTTTTCAATTCCTTGCTCTGGGGATGTTAAACTGTTGAGTCTTAGATAAGAGCCAGTAATCTTGATATTTAATAAATACCCATAGCCCAGCAGTGCTGGTTACACTGTGAGAAGCACTGAATTCCCTACTTTTAAATATCCTTTTCAGATCTGGCAGTGGAAGTCTTGGATGGATCGTCTGAATTCAGCATAGGGGCTGCAGTCAGTCTGGTCCCCGACTCCTTTATGGTTCAGAAGACTTAACTGTCTCTGAGCAGCTCTCTCCTAGCAGGGCTTTAGAGTTAGCAACAGTGAACAGTGAGCTCCATTCAGGTTACCTGGTAACTGCACTCACTCCTTGCGCATTGACTCCCCAGCTATCTTCAAAGGCTTTCAGGAAATGATTCAGCCTATAATAACAAGGATTCTGGAAATCAAGGACCGACCAAGTTAAGATATTATCAGACATGCATTATTATGCAAGTTTTCCAAAGCATGTGTGACAAACACTTTCATAAACTGCTCTCAGCTGGATGTGGTGGCGCACACCTTTAATCCCTGCAGTCGGGAGGCTGAGGCAGGAGGATCATTGTGAGTTTGAGACCAACCTGGGCTACAAAGTGAGTTTAAAGCCAGCCTGAACTGCATAGTGAGACCCTGTCTCAAAAAATAGGGCCAGGGATTTACCTCAGTAGCATAAGCACCTGCCTGGCAGGCGTGAGGTTGTGAGTTTGATCCCCGGTACCAAAAAAGAAAAAATGAGGAGTGCTCTCTTCTCTTGAGCCTCAGGCTCTTTTCCTCAGAAAGAATTCCACTAGGTAGGAGAAGAACTTCATGAGATGAAAAAATAAGGGAAGCAATGAAGAAACAAAGGGAAGAAAAAAGAAAGGCTGCACAAAATCTTTTTGTCACAATAAGCACTAAGATGTTTTACAATAAAAATTTAAATTTAGCTTCTAACAGAGAAAAATGGAAATTCTTACAAGAATGGCAGGAAGAACTTAATAATTTGTGTTTCTAAAGTGTGGTAGAGGGACACTCCTTATCCACTCAGGAAAAGAACTGAAAATGCTAGATACTCTTTTGAAATTACATTAACTCACAGTTTGACGGCAGGAAGAGAAAAGTAGATGGTATCTGGTTTGTGCTTTGATAGTATTTGCCAAATCAGGTGAACCTGATTTTCAAATTGCATAGTATCAAAAGATAAAACCCAAAAAGCCAGGCATGGTGGCGCATGCCTTTAATCCCAGCATTCGGGAGGCTGAGGTAGGCAGAGCGTTGTGAGTTTGAGGCTGGCTTGGGCTACAATGCGAGTGCAAGGCCGGCCTGAGCTACATAATGTGACCCTGCCTCAAAACACCAGGGCTGGGAGTTTGGCTCAGTGGCTTAAGCACCTGTCTGGCAGGCGTGAGACTGTGAGTTCGGTCCCCAGTGCCGCAAAAAAAAAAAAAAAAAGATAAAACCCAAAAGGGAGTACAACAATGTTACTGATGGCACATGAGGAGTCATCCAGAGACTGAAGCTGTGGGGAAATCAGATATTACTCCCCTGCCTACAGGCCGGCTGACATGGGAGTGACAATCTGCAGGTATCTAAAGGGGGGACAAAGTATACATAGGTTTTAAGGTTGGGGGTGCAGTTTTAAAGAATTTCAAAAAATATGGATAAAATGTTTGAGTTTAGGGCTGCAGGGGGCAATTCGCACAGGTTGATATGCAGACCTGGTGTCAGGGGACTGAAGGTTGACCTTAATCCTACATTAAACTTTTTATTGCCCTTGCTGCCTTCTTACTGGGGGCAAGCTATTGTCAGTAATGGAGAGTCCGTTTTTCGTAGTGGGCAGCCCAAATCTCTCTCAGGTCACTCTCAGGCCAGTCCTGACAAAAAAGACTAAAATTAGAAACTCACGAGCTGTATCTCAAAGTTAAGGTAATCTATAAAGAAATAACCTCCCATGTGGCTGTGTTAAAATCACTGTTTCCAAGCGGTAGGGCAAGTAGTAGGAAAAATTATCTATCTTTCCTTATGATTTGTAACAACAGGCTGTTCCTCTTGTGGGGAGAGATGAGACCTCTAGGTAGGCTTAGAACTGGGACAAGAGCTCTTTCATAGGGAAGGATAACAGCAGCTGCCGTGAGTTTGAAAACAGATGGCTTTGTGTCTGTTAAAGAGATAACCTAGCTATACAGCCCCCAGTGCACCAGCAGTGGCCATGCAGGCTGGGGCAAACCGGGAAGGAGGCCATTCCCTTCCCCCCACCATTGCCACCCATGAGCCAGCAGCATGGGCTGGGAGAGAACCCCCCACCCCACCCCATAAAGAACCAGTTGACTCGGAGGAACACAGGCTAAGATGATAACAACTCAAGTAAAGAAACAACCTAATGCTTTTGTTTGACTGACTTTGCAAACCCAAAATGGGTAGTCTGAGCAACTATTTAGAGGCTAACAATATGCAATATAGTAACTATTGTGGATTTCCTACTGTTTTGTTTTATTATTCTGCTTTATTCCCTTTAAAATAAAAATTTTTAAAAAAAACTGGCAAGTGTAAGGTCATGTGATTGATCCCAGTTACCAAACAAAACAAAAGTCCTAAAATAAAATAAAAACAAAAATAAAAAAGAGATAAACTCAGGCTGGCTCACAAAACTGCTCTACTCATGCCTTTGTGGTTTGAACATCCTAAAATATTCCTAAATTGCAAATTTTAATTACCCTGACACACTTATGACCTTGTACCCTTAACAATGAGTTCATTAACCAATTAAGTGTAGACCCTCTAAGTGGGTGGAGACAGCCCCTATCCATGAGAATAGGACCACTGCCCTACAGCAAGCAGCCACTCAGCTCTGGTGCCTCCACTCCTTGGAGCAGCTTTGTACTGCTTCTTTCTGTAATAAATTTACTTTCACTTTGCTTCGATAAATCTGCTTTCACTCCATACTGTGACTTCTGACTCTTCTCCCTCTTTCTGCATCTGAGAGAGAGAGAGAGATAGGAAGAGAAGGAAAAAGAGAGAAAGAGAGAGAGAGAGAGAGAGAGAGAGAGAGAGAAAGGCCTGGGAAAGTTCAAGGGTGGGCTGGTGACCCCAGACCACCAGATACAACATCCTGTTACCATGGTGATAGGTTTCCAGGTTATTGTGTGTGATGAGTATGATGAACAAAGAATTGGATGCAGCATGTGACAAGAAGGATGAAGCAGTAAAGTTTAATGACATTTAAAGGGACAAGTTACGTTCAGAGTGAGCAGGCATACACTAGTGGAAAGAAAAATGGCACAAGGGCAGTTTTGTGGCAGATTTAAGAATTTTAAATGCTTGGTCTAGCATACCTCCCATCGGACCTTCTAGAACATGACTGACAATGTGATTGACAAGGTGCCAAATCAGCAGTTGTATTTACTATGCACATTCTTTCCCATAGCTTACTCTGTCGTAATTGGACATGTGAGGTGTAGTCCACGTGTATGAACTTTAAACAAGCTCCAAGTGAATAAAGAGCATTATACAGCTTGCCAGACATCTAGCACACACAGCTGCTGGTATGAGATTTCAGAATTTACAGGGACCTGTCTTCTTATCTCTACCTCCAGGTAGTGGGCCTTAGAACAAGTCAGGGGGGTTGGCCCTGGAGCATTCCCCCGGTTTAGTTGAGTGAGGTGGAGTAGTCTCACAGCCTTGATTGTACTATCAATATTATTCCTACATGATTGCTGCTGGAACTCAATTTTCTTAGGTATTGCAACAAAAACAAATAAAAAATTCTCAGTCTGTGAATTTAGATAAATGTTTTTTTGTGCAAATAATATGCAAACATCTGATATAAGCAAATGTAAATCCTCTCTGAGAAAACTATTATCATAGATTTCCAAGAATTATATGAATATATACAGTCAGAAGAATAAAGATAGAAGGATGCACAATAGAATCAAACTTCAGAGATGAGAAATACAAGAAAGTATTACATACTTTTAATAACTTTAAGGAAATAAAAGATGGAAATATGAGAAAAAATAAGGAACAGTGAGATACAATTAAACATATTTT
>RJWM01020393.1:0-37199 GCA_004363535.1 Dasyprocta punctata
TTTTTTTTTTTTTTTTTTTCTTTTTTTTTTTTTTTTTTTTTTTTTTTTTTTTTTGGTACTGGGGATTGAACTCACAACCTTGCACCTGCCAGGCAGGTGCTTACGCCACTGACCTAAATCCCTGGCCCTATTTTTTGAGACAGGATCATCCTCCTGCCTCAGCCTCCTGAATTCTGGGATTAAAGGCATGTGCCACCATGCCCAGCTTATCCTCCACATTTTTAAAAGATTAGTACATTTTAGATATATATAATCATAACATTCATCCTAGGGAGTTCGTACCTGTACATGACATATCTTGCTTTTCTTCTTTTTTTTTCCCCAATCTCCTCCCCCTGGAATTTTCTTTGTTGGAATTTTTATTACAGATTCAGCTCCTTACTCATTATTGACCCATTTGGATCATCTGTTGCTTCGTGAGTCAGTGTGGTAGGTCGCATGTTTGTAGGAATTTACTTATTTTATCTAGATCTTTCCATTTGTTGGCACACAATTCTGGCTTCTTAGAAGGATACACATGGTAGCATTTAGAGCCCAACCTGACGGTCTCTAGCTCACATCTGCGAAAGCCTTTTTCCCCAAATACCGTAGCTCTGACAGGTTGGTTTGATGCCTCTGCAAAATTCACGTACGAAAATCCTCACCCAGGAACTCAGAATGTGATTATATTTGGAGATAGGGTCTGCAAAGAGGTAATTAAGTTAAAGTCACGCTGATCGGCTCTGAGATGTCTGGGGTCCTTCAGAGAAGAGGCGATTAGGACACAGACACACACAGAGAGACCGTGGGAAGTCACAGGAGACAGTCAACAAGAGCCGGATGTGGTGGTGCACCCCTGCCATCTAGCACTCTGGGAGGCTGAGGCAGGAGGATCACAAGTTTGAGCACATCTGGGAAACTTAGTGTGATCTTTTCTCAAAATCTAAAATAAAAATGGGCTGCAGATATAGCTTACTGCAAAAGCCCTGGATTCCATCTCTAGTAATGAAAACAAAGCTGTGAGCTCTGAGAAACCAAGGCAGGTTGTCCGGAGGGCTGAGGGTTGGGGCTGCCAGTTGTCCAGGTCCCTAGAGCTGAGGAACCAGCAAAGGGTTTGTTTATTTATCTATTTGATCGAAGGAATGAGTTGCTGGGCATGGTGGTGCAGGTCTATAAACCAAGCTACATGGGAGGCTGAGGCAGAAGGATTACAAATTCAAGGGAAGCCTGGGCAATTTAGTCAGACTCTGTCTCAAAAAAATATAAAAGGCCTGAGGATGTAGCTCAGAGCAAAGGTCCTGGGTTCCATCCTCAGTACATGCACCACCACCCCCACACCCAGGCTGTAGCTCAGTCTCTAGTTGGGTTGGGGATTGAAGTAGAAGGGGAAGAAAAGAAAGGAATGAGGAAGGATTGACTGGCTGACTGTATCTCTTTGGCCACACTCTGGGCAAGCTGGGTCGTGCTCCCTGGCTGTTCCTGCAGTCCTGCTCTGGGTCACCCTGAGCCATGGCCCTGTGCCTCCTGACCCTCCAGGGCTCCCCAGCTCTGTTCCGTCCCTCAGGGCTCCCTGTTGTCCTGTGCCTGACTGGAAGACCTCCCCCTCTTCTGGCCTGCAGTCTTTGCCTGGTAAATTGCCTTAGCATTTTTTCTTTTTCTTTTTTTCTTTCTTTTTTTTTTTTTTGAGATGGGGTCTCATTAAGTCAGTAAGACTGTGCTTGGACTTGCAACCCTCCTGCCTCAGCCTCCCAGACTGCTGGGATTACAGGTGCATACCTCTGCACCCCACTGCCTTTTGCCCTTTTCCGTGCCTCTGGGGTGCTCTCCCTGAACATCACTACTTTCTCTCTCCATCTCCACTCCCTGTAGCACCACAAGAGTTCTTGCCCACAGATCTGCAGAGACAGTGCCACCCACGCTCAGGAGAGTGGCCCCGGGGCCTCGGTCCTGCTGAGAGGCGTGCACAGGGTAACGGGGTCAGCTGTAGGGAGACAGGGCAGCTTGAGGCCTTGGGGGGCCTGGGAGCTGGCTCAGTGGTCTGGGGAGAGAATTCTCTAATCTGGAACCAGGAATGGTTGCGGAGAGTGGGCACCAGGCGGACACACCCACCTGTGGGCCCGCCCGCATTGGGCTGGTAGGCTGAGGAAATGGGTCAGCTAAGGGTACACTTAGTCTCTGCTGCCCCCTGCAGGGGCTCATTTCTTCGGCGCTTTGGGGGGCTGCAGGGATCTTGTGCCACTGCCTGGGGCACTTGGATCAGCCGTGCCCTCTGTCCCTTGGTCTCTGTATGTGGTCTGCGAGGTCAGCGAGGTCCCTTCCACCCTCCATGTGCAGGCTGAGGCCTCCGGCCTGAACTGCGCTCAGGGCCACGGCTCAAGGGTAGGTGTGCTGGATGAGTCCACCACTGTGGAGGTCATTTTTATTTTTATTATTATTATTATTTTATTTATTTATTTTTTAGATAGGGTCTTGATATGTAGTTCAGGCTGGCCTCAGATTTACCACAATCCTCCTGCCTCAGCCTCCTGAGTGCTGGGACTACAGGGGTGCGCCACCACGCCCAGGTTATGGGGGTTACTGTTAAAGGACAAGCGGAGCTTGGAGGAGGCTTCATGCCCTCAGTGTCTGTGGTGACGCCTGGGTCAGCAGCCTCGCCAGCATACCGTGGGTGGTCCAAGTCACCTCACTGCAGCCCCTGCTCCCCACTAGGCCAGGTGGAAAAGCACAAAGGAGCCCAAGACAGTTTCCTTTAAAAGGTTTTCATTTATTAGTCTTTTCTGAAGCAGTTAATTCTTTCTTATTTTTTTTAAAAAATGTGTTCCATCCAGAGTTATACCGGAGTGATTAAAATGAAATTTCTACTGGGGTACAGTGCCCCAGATCAGCAAAAAGAAAAAAAAATTTTTTTTCCAATGAACCACAAAAATAAAACCCAAAAAGAACATCAACAATCAAACATAATCCCCAAATATCCAGGACAAAAAATAAAATATTTATTGATCTATCACAGCGAGACACAAAGAGATGGGGGTGAGACATGCTCTGTAGTTACGGTGGCTCGAGGGAGGGTTGGGGGTACAGTACTGCGTGTGGGGAGATCCGGGCTGGGGACCAAAGTCCTGTCCCCCCAGCCCACACGGCCCCTCACACCCTGGGCCAGCATCGGGGTGTGTGGTGGGGTGGAGGTGGGGCGCAGGCTGTCACGACAGGTGTGCCCAGCCAGCTAGTGGCGCTGGGCAGTTGACTGGGGACAAGGACGGAAGGATGGATGGACGGACAGACAGATGGATGGGCAGTGGGCTCCTTAAGAGCAAGGGGGCCATTCCCAGTGTTGTACGTGTGGGGTCTTCCAACTCTAAGGGGCCCCGGATATGGGGAACAGCCATGGGGAGGGGGAGGGGGACAGTGTGACCGAATCCAGCTTTAGGTTTCCGGTGCTTGGGTACCGACTGGACCGCAGCCAGGGGTGGCACTGCCCAGGAAGCATGGGCACCATCTTCAGAGGAGCCCTGGGGAGGGGGATCCCCAAGGCTGCCCTTCCCTCCTCCCCCCCCAGGAAGAGGAGAGCACCAGCGTGTAGCACCAATTTCCCCGAAGGTGGAGGCTGTTGGGGGAGCTCCGGGTGGGGAGGGGCCGGGGAGGGCCCAAGCCCACCCAGTCATGGCCTATGAAGGGGGGGCCTCCCCGGTTGGGGCCCAAGGCCACCTCGCTCTTGTTTTCTTGTCCTGTCTGTGGGCGTCCAAGGCCGCTGGCCTGCCGTCCCCTCCCGGATGGGGGTGGGGGTGGGGTGGGGTTTCAGAGGGTCTACATTCTCCACCAAGCAGTAGCACCAACGTAGATGAGGTCGAGAGTCAGGGGTCCCCCCGGAAGCTCACTTCCTCTTCCGGCCGCAGGATTTCCCCAGGCAGGCCCCACCTGGGTGGGGGTAGGGGGCCAGCAGTCAGTTTGGGCCCTTTGGGGTGTCTCTCCTGTCCCAGCTGCTCTGACCACCTCTGAGAAGCCAAGGGATTCCGAGAAGAGCCAGGGCACGTGCTGACCACTGCCCCAACTCCCATGGGCAAGTGGGGCGCAAGGTCAGGGACCAGGTTGAGGCCTGGATGCCATGGGAAGGAAGCCTTTTGGGACAGTGCCCAGAGCAGCCCATCAGATAGATACTTCAACAGCCAAGGCACAGGTCAGAATGCTGAGGCCCAGGGAGAGGGCAGAGGGTCTTATCCATATCAGGAGGGGCCAGAAGAGGAGCCCTGGATCCCTGGGCCCCACTGGTGAGGGTCTGACTGGCAAAGCTGTCAGCTACCCGGTGAGCGGAGCCTGGCATCGCACGGGTCTGGCCCGAGCCACACGGGGCTCATCCCGCCACCTGGTGGCAGACAGCAGGCCCACGGCTGGTTTGGAGAGCCGGGCATCTCCTGGGGTGGGCCTGTCTGTCTGTCCTTGGGCTTCCAGCCCCTGGCCTCGGCTACCTCACCTGTGTAGTGGGAAGCAAGTGGGGGTGGAAGAGCATCCAGGGTCCTGAGTGACCACTGGGCAGTGTCATGGTGGGGGGCTGGCAACAGCTAAAGAACCCGGGGCACCCTGGCCAGGCTCAGCCGTGTAGAAGGGAGGGGTGGCATCCAGCCCTGTCTGCCCACGTGCTATTAGGCCTGGACCAAATCGGTGGCACCTCCCTCAGCCCAGGCAGAAAGACAAGGTCCCCCACCGGCCTTTGCTCCTCACTTATTTACCTTGATATCCAAGGGCTCCCAGGGCCCCTCCGTAGGGCTTGGGGGGCTTCCCTGTAGAGGGCAGAGGCGCGATGGGGAGCACATTCCCAAGACCATGTGGCCACATCCGTCCCACCCGGCCTCGCTCCTCTCCTCTTATGAGGGGCCAAGCCCGAGGCCTTTCTGTGGCTTGGTCCCAGCCCGCCACAGTCACCCTACACACTTGATGTCCAGGACCAGCTCCCAGCTGACTCCTGACCCCCATCCCTCCCAGCCCTTCCCTTTCTTCCTTCCTTCCTCCTTTCCTCCCTGGAGGTGGAACCCAGGGCTTTCACACTGAGCTACATGCCCAGTCTTTTTAAATTTTTTATTTTGAGATAATATCTCACTAAGTTCAGCCCAGGCTGGACCAGAACTTGTGATCCTCCTGCCTCAGCCTCCCAGAGCACTGGCTACAGTCATTTGCCCCCATTCCCAGCAAGTTACCTTCTCTTTTGGTGGGGACTTATGAGTCTCTCCAGTTAGATCCTAGGTCCCTATCTTGCTCCCAAAGCCTACTCAAGTGCCAGACTGGGACACTGGGAATCAGCTCCTGTCCCCACATCCTAGGACTGACCTTTCAGCTTCTGGGACTCCCCCAGAGGCTCCCTGAAGCCCCTGTACCAGACAATCAGCCTGGGCCACACTGGCCACTCCCAGGCAGGACTTTTCCTCTGCCCTGAGAAAGGGTCCCTGCCCCAGGCATGAGATGCCCTTTCACTGCTGACTCACCACCGACTCCCAGGCCCCCAGCACCAGCACCTGCAAGGCAAGGAGGGGGCCATGAGTGTGGTCACTTCCAGGAGCCTGAGAGCCTCTGAGGACAACACGGCCAGGTCCCTGCTGAGGCTGGGTGGCTGTGTGGAGTGAGAGGGGTTAAACTTGGGGCATAGGAGCCCCCACACTCTCTGAGCCTTAGTTTACACTGTGTGGGACATGACAGGGAGGCTCTCTGTCTTCTGGGGACCTCGAGATGCATGATGTGTTTGAGAAAAGCTGGTGTCCTGTCCCTGGGAGGGAGACAGGACGAGGGGGTCTCTGGTTAGCTTGGGGTCTGGCCTTGCATGGTCTGAGGTCTCAGGGACCACAGGAGATGCAGCCAGTGGAGGAGGAGGAGGAACCCAGCCAGAGCTTGAGACAGGGGTGCCGGTGTACCTGGGAAAATGGGGGACAATCCGAAGCCAGGTCTGGCTGCCACACCTGCAGGACAGATTTGGGGTTGCCGGTGGTACCGTCCCTGAAGCCAGGGTGGCTTCTTCCTACACCTGCCCTGCCCAGCATCCTGTCCCATGCCTCAGCTCTGTGCCCACTGGCACTGCCTTCACCCAGAGTGCCCTGTCCTCCCCCGGACTCCAGGAGGCCCCTCTGCCAGCCCGGGCAGGACTGAGGATTGCACAGCAAAGCCGGCCCTACCTCCTGGCAGTGCCCTGGCCCCTAGGACCCCGCCAAGGCCAGCAGCACCTGGGGAGAGGGCACAGGGGGATCAGTCAGGATGAGACCCAGTGGCAGGGGCCCTGACAGCCCAGGTTCTAGGTCAGGGAAACCCCGAGAAGATGACCAGGGGCAGGACCTGGGTGAGGTGGGGTGGGGATGGGATACAAGTCACCAGCAAGCCTGGGTGGGGACAGATGTTAGGGGCCACTCACCATATTTGGCTGCTTTAGCAGCAGCAGCTGGGGACACACCTGGAGAGGTGGGGTACAGGAGGGCTCAGGAACGGCCCGACTCCCTGTCTCCCTTCCTCTATGCACCATTCTGTGACCTTTATTAAGCTCCTACTGTGTGTCCAGCCTCAAGGCACACACAAGAAGAGGCCAAACTGGGGGACCCGTGAAAACCCAAGGGAGAGCTGGGTGTCAAATCCCCTGGAATGTCTGCACCAAGCCACTGGACGGAGGCTTTGGGAAAGCGCTTTCTCTGCTGGCTTTGATTGTCTTGTTCAGAGAATGGGTGACAACCTCCCATCCCTGGTGGCCAATGGGTTGAAAGAGAGGGGAGGGGACAGGGACGGGCCCCTGCAGTGGGGACAGCTGGCTCCACTTGCTCAGGCTGCAGGACCCAGGGACCTAGAGGAAAAGGTGCAGACCACACAGCCCGGGACGGACACAGCCGGCTGGGGCAGCCAGGGCACAGGGGACTGCCCGAGCCAACAGTGGCAAAGGTGCACACAGGAGGGGGCTCTGGAGGAACCGACTGTCTGTGCCTGCAAGAAGCCCTGAGGTGCACACTGGAAGAGAAACTCCGAGCTGGCATCGGGTTGTCTCCCAGGTACCCAGGTGCGCCCAGCACTTGGCCCTGTCCTGGGCAATGCCAGGTCCTTCCTCCTCCTCCCCCGCTTCCTCCTCCTTGCAAGGACTGAGCTGGTATCCAGCACGGTGGGATCAAAGGCTCTGTCTCTGGTTCATGCAAGCACACATCACGCACTGTACTTTCTGATCCCGGAGCAACCTCACCTCCAAGTCCAGCAGCTCCCAGTCCTCCAGCTCCGAGCCCACCGACGCCCCCCAGGCCTGTGGAGAGAGCTGGTTGTTAAATCTGCTGGCTGAGGACCATGCCTTGAGTCTGTCTGCAGAGGGCCGGAGCATCCTTCGAGGGACACAGGGCCCAGGAGTCTGGTCAGAGCCCTCCCAAGCCCAGCCAGTGCTCACCGTACTGGGCAGCTTTGGCAGCAGCTTTGGCAGCAGCGGCCGAGGCAGCAGGCACTCCTCCTGGGGACACAGAGGGAGCTCAGGGAGGGGTGGTTGTGGGTCTCAGCCTCCCACCCTCCCAGCCCATCCTGGGGTTGAAACTCACCTATAACACCACCAGGGACACCTGCTCCTCCAAGAGCCCCGGGTCCTCCAAGAGCCCCAACCCCTGCTGCTCCTGTGGACAGAGGAGGGAGGATTGGCCCCCCATTTCACAAAGCAAGCAGACAGCTGGCAGAGGCGATGCGACCCAGCAGGAGGAGCATTGATAGGAGGTCCTTTCCTGAAAACCCAGGGCTGAGTCCTGGCTCTGACCTTAGCGCAGGGGCAGGTCGATGCCCCTCAGGCCTTGACCTCCCCTCTCTAACAGGGCATGGTCGCCTCCTTGTCCCTGGGCTGGTGCTGGGAGCCAGGGATCTGGTAACAGCAGTGGCTGGGAGCTGCTGAACTCAGACAAGGCAGCTGCAGTTCTGACAGCCCTGGGTTCGAATCCAGTTTGACTCTTGGTTTCTCTACATGTCCTAGCTGTGGTCTCTCTGAGCCCAGAGTCTCATCTCCCTGCTTGCCTTAGGGGCGTTTGTGAACAGAGGGACACACAGCCTGAGAACTCCGCAGGCTTCGAATCCTGGCCCAGGGCAGAGCTGCTAAGAACAGTAGTGGCTGATTGACAGCTGCCACTCACTGGGACACTCAGTTCCAGGCATTGCCACAGAAAGGGAGCCCCCAGCCCACACTGTGCAGACGGGAGCACTGAGGCAGAGTGGAAGTGAAGGCATGTGCTCCAGGTCCTAGGGCAGGAGGTGGCTTGGGAGCCATTGGAGCCCTTAGCTGCTCTGCTTAGTGACACTGCCTGGTTTCCCTGGCAACGTCTGCTGATTGGACTGGCCGGGCAGCCGGCAGGGATGGGAGAGGAGCTGGGGTGAGCGGCTACTAGCGTGGGGCTGAGGAAGCTGGGATTTTCCGAGGTGGAAACTGGCCCAGAGCAGCTGACTGGGTCCCTGCCGAGGCCCCCTGCTGGCTCCCGGGAGGACTGCGGGGACAAATGGCCAGGCATGGCCAGGTTGCCTGCCCAGGGCCAAGTGGCTGGGGGAGCAGACAGGTCTGCCACGTTGTGAGACTGGCTGGCGGGGGCAGGCTCGGTCACGCTGAGAGGGTGGCAGGGAGGGGATGGATGCCCAGATGGGGAAGACGGATCCTACTCCACTCTGGGAAGGAGGCAGAGGCTGCTTGGCCAAGTCACAGTGACAGCGGTCCCTGAGGCCCTTGGAATTCAGGGCCCCAGCGAAGTTTGGAAATGTGACAGGTGCTTTTGGTTGTCACAGGGCTTGGAGGCACCCTAGGCGTGCAACAGTGCTGGAAACCGCTCTGCTCTGCCCTGCCCACCCCTAGCCTGTGCTGTCTGGGCTGGGGTGGGGTGTGAGGTGGGGAGGGTGGAGCAAAGCAGGCAGTGAAGAGGTTGCACTTACCGAATTTAGCTGCTTTAGCTGCAGCCAGCGGTGCTGGGAGAAGGGAAAGAGAAGGAGATTGGCAGCTGAGCTCCAAGCCCGGGGCTCTGCTGCCTCCTCCAGGGAGCCCAGCCTGACTTCCTCGGCATGCACGACTTCCTCAAAGCTCAGCTGGGGTGCACACTGCCAGACACGGGTCTCCAGGATCTACACATGCCACTGCCAATCTGATCTGGGGGTGCTTAGGGGCTGAAGTGTGCTTCCCCCTTCTATCCATTCCTTCTCATATTCTCCAGGCCTGGCATGGCTTGTGTGAGGCTGGGCACCTAACAGAGAATTTGTTCTGCAGCTGGGTGGTACAGGGGTCTCCTTTCTTTGAGGTTAGGGGACATCCTCTGCCCAGCCCCTAGAAGGCTCCTTACCAACCCCAGCTCCGAGTCCGGGGACACCAACACCGACTCCAACACCAGGGATACCAGCACCAACCCCGAATCCAGGAACCCCAGCACCAACTCCAAAGCCGGGGATACCAGCGCCCAGCCCGGCGGCGGCGGCCTCTGCAGAGAGGTGGACAGTGGGGTGGCGGCAGGGCAGGGAGCAGCCCTGGGGAGGTGGCCACCCTGGGGACCAAGTCAGGCCCTGACCTGAGCAGTAGCCTCCTCCCTGGCTCTGCCCCTGACTCCAGTTGCCCCAGTGCTCCCCGGAAATGGGCTTCCTAGGATTCCCACTGCTCTGGCCCTACCACAGGCTGGGATTTAGGGCTGCACGCTGTGCACCCCACTTCCCTGCCTTATATCCTGCTTTTCCCTCTGGGCAAACTCATCTGCTTCTCCCAACACCCCTTATGTGGCACTGACACCCACACTTGCAAGATGCAGGAGCAGAGGGAGCCCCCCAAGTCGTGCGGCCACCATGGGACCCAGGGCCTCAGCCCAGGTCTCTCCCTGCCTGAGGGTGCACAGCCAGGTTTGGGGGGCCGAGGGACCCTGGCTCGCAGGGAATGGAGAGAGGTGATTGGGCACTCACGGTACTGGGCTTTGGCAGCTGCTTTAGCAGCGGACTTGGCTGCAGCTGGGGCCCCTACTCCTGGAGGGAGAGAGGGGGTTCAGGGATGGTAAGCATGGAGGCTTCCGGGCCCTCCAAATTCCACTCGAGTAGGCCACTCACCTGTAACACCAGGACCAACACCACCAGGCACAAGGGCACCAGGACCAACACCGACAGCGCCTGGAACCGCACCGACGCCAGGGCCTAAACCTACAAGAGTGAGCACAGCTAATCCTTAGGCAGGGCCTGAGCGCGGAGCACCAAGTCGGGAGCTATGAGTTCTACTCCTGGCTCTGGCATGGGCTTGCTGTGCGACCCTGGGCCGATGCCTTTCCCTTGACGGGTCCCCACTTCCTCCTGCCCAACAGGAGGTGTGTGCAAGTTCAGGAATACTTGGGCATTGAGGGACAAGTCCTGGGGAATTTGAGTGTGATGGAAACAGAGGTACATAGGGGAGCTCTGAGCCAGATGAGGTGGCAAATGCCTATAATCTCAGCACTTTGGGAGGCTGAGGCAGGAGAATCTCACGTACGATATCAGCCTGGGCAACTTAGCCACTTAGTGAGATACTAAATTAAAAAAAAAAACAAAAAAACTTAAAAAAGTCTGGGGCCAGGCATGGCGGCACACACCTGTAATTCCAGCACTCAGGAGACTGAGGCAGGAGGATCATTGCAAGTTCAAGACCAGCCTGGACTGGTTCAAGGTCAACCTGAACTGCATAGTGAGACTCTCTGAAAAGTGGGAACAATGATACCAACTTCCTAAAATTGTTGTGTATATGAGTTTGGGGGTTCAAGTGAACCTTAAGTTGAAACATTCTCTGGTTTAACTAGAGATTCTGGTCTCAATCTTGCTTTCTGCAGGTACCCAAGGCCAGGCTCACAGACCGCCCCCGTCAGGCCCAGAGTCTGCCCCACAGTGGGGCTCCATATTCAGGAAAGTGTGGGTGCCTTGGGCTGCCAGGGTGGCCCTCAGAGGGAGCAAAAGGGACAGCAGGCATACAGGGGGGAGGACGGGGACTCAGGGTGCCCAGAAAGGGTCAGGTTGCAGCTGGCCTGGAGGCCGTGGGTGGCAGGGTGTGGGAGGCAAGGTCCTGGGGTGCTCACCGTGCACCTGCTCAAGCTGCTTCCCTAATTAAAAGGCGATGGACTCCTGAGAAGAGGGGGATAAGAGAGCCAGGGACAGGGTGGGGAGTGGATGTGGCGGTGCTTACCAAACTGGGCGGCTTTGGCGGCGGCTTTGGCGGCTGCAGCTGCTGGGATCCCTGCTCCCGGATGAAGAAAGAAAATGGGGGATTGACTCCAGCACCCCTCCCCAAGGTCACCTTCTGGCATCCCCTGCAGAAGTCCCCCTCTGTGTGGAGTCTGGCATGGGAGGGCACCTGGCCATGTCGCTGCCCCACCGGGGCTCCCGTGCGGCCCGTGGGAGTCAAGCCCTGGGTGACAGCAGAGGGAGCCCACAGCAGCGACTGGTAGCAATGTCATGATCATACCCCAAACCCTACAGTATTGCAGAACTTTCTACTTAGGGTGCTGTGAATTCTAAAACATCCTGATTAATGCCTGTATCCAAATTATAGGAGTAAGTGAGCTTTCCTCTCAATCTTCCTCTTTCTCTTTCTCTCTCTGCCTCTGTCTCTCTGTCTCTGTCTGTCTGTCTCTGTCTCTGTCTCTCTGTCTCTCTGTCTCTCTCTCTTCCTTTCTTTCATGTACTAGGGGTAAACCCAGGGCCTCACACGTGCTAGGCATGTGCTCTGCCACTGGCTTGTTTCTTAAGGAAACTGAGAAGAGGAATTTTCTCCTGGAAAGAATAAAGAATGCAGACGCGAAATCTGCTGATGGGAAAAATAACCAGGGAAGAGTGTCAGCGAAGGTCACAGTCACTTAATCTCTTCCCTTTGCGCTCTGACTGGTGGAGGAGAAACAGCCCAAAGGAACTCAAAGGTGTTAGGTCCTTTACTGCTAAAAAACCAGAAAGACCCCAGGAGGGACATGAGACCACACAAGCCCTGGCAGCAAGGGTTCTGCCAAGGGGCAGGATAACCCTCCTGAGCCCCCCAGCTAGGGACAGGACCCCACAAGAGCTCTTCCCTGAGGACACCCTACAGGAAACTGTGGCCTGTCTTCTCATCTCTGGACCTGGTTGACTTCCACCTGATTCTGGGTTCCTTCTGGGGAGCAGCCTGTCTCTGTACTGGGGCTCCAGATCACCCAGTACTGTTCCTGGTACTGTACCTGGTACTACTCCCGGTACTGCTCCTGGGACTGCTCCTGGTATTGCTCCCGGTACTGCGCCTGGGATTGCTCCTGGGACTGCTCCTGGGACTGCTCCTGGTACTGCGCCTGGTACTGCTCCTGGTACTGCTCCTGGTACTGCACCTGGTACTGCTCCTGGTACTGCGCCTGGTACCAGTCCTCCTAAGGCTCCGGCTCCTGCTGCGCCCAGGGGAGAGAGGAGTTGGGGTGGACAGCATGGCAGTCCAGCACCTGAACTCGCTGTTTCAGGGTGAAGCGGCTAACTTGGCCAGCCAGTCCCAGCCCTGGAGGCTCGAGTGGGAGGTGGCAGGTGGCTGTGCCCTCCAGCTGCCCTGAACTTGAAGAGTGGTCCTGTGGGACAGTAAGGTTTGGGGACAGGCAGGGCAGGGCCACTTACCATACTTGGCAGCTTTGGCAGCGGCGGCAGCCTGGGCTGCAGCTAAGAGGAGAGGAGAGTAGAGGAGAGGGTATGAGACGTTCTGATCCTTTCTTGTATGCGGCTGGGTGGGACTGCAGCCCCCATCCCTCCTCCTCCCTCAGCACCTGGAAGTCCATCCCCGCTGCCCTAAGGAGAGGGACAGTCCCCATGCCCTCCACTGGTCTTTCAGATGGGACTCAGGCTTACGAGAAAGGCCAACTCCAGGGACACCTCCGACTCCCACTCCAACTCCGACCCCAGGTCCAATCCCAACTCCAGGTCCAACCCCGACTCCGGGTCCGATGCCATAGCCAGGAAAGCCCCCAGGCCCAACCCCGTAGGTGGGGATGCCCCCAACTCCCACTCCAGCGCCAGCCCCTGCATGGGGAGAGAATAGGGGGAAGGGGCCTTGGAGAGAGAGGTTGGAAGGGCTCGGGGGGAACACTGGCTGCTGGGAAAGAGGATGCGTGTGTCCCCCAGGTCTGGCCAATGAGGACAGGAGGTGGGTATTCTTTGGAGACTGAGCGTGGGCTTCTCCCAGCTGGGCATGGGCATCTCTGAAAGGAGCCAGCCAGAGCCAGAAGAGGTGGAGACACCACGCTGGGACTGTCTCACCACTCAGCCCCATGGCTTACAGTGGACAAAACTGGAGGAGACACCACCCGGGGGCCCAGCACGTCCAAGTCCCTTGCTCTGCGACCCCGGGTAAGTCGTTCCCCTTCCTTAGTAAGTAGTGAGAGGCCGGGTCAGGCTGGGGCAAAGCACTCACCATATTTAGCTGCTTTGGCCGCTGCTTTAGCAGCTGCAGCTGGCCCAAGAGGCCCTAGAGAGATCAGGGAGGCAAAAATGCTCAGGAGAGAATGGGCGAGACATGTCCAGGACATCCCTCTGTCCACCCATCTGTCTGTTTCTTCATCTTGTTGTCTATGCAGCCAATATGGGCTTGTTCTCCCACACATCCACCCACTGTCCCAACTCTGTGTCTGTCTGTCCATTTGTCTCAGTCCACGCATCCAACCACCCAACTCTGTCCACCCATGCACCCATCTATCCACCCACCCACCCACCTACCCACCTGTCTACTTTTTAGCCACCTATTCAACTACCCATTTTGAATTCACCTGCCTCCCTTCTACCCACCTATTTATCCTCCATCCATCCACCATCCATCCATTCATCCTCCAAAGCACTAGTCTAGTCTGCTGCCTGCTTAGCCATCTGTTTTTCTCCTACTTACTCATTTTTCCACCTATCTGTGTACCTCTCTGTCTATCTGTCCAACCACAGACCACCCATTCTGGTCTCTGTCCATTCATCTACTCAGCTATGCCCTCCTCTGTCATTTTGCCTGCTCATCCACACGGCCACTTACCTGGCCACCAGGTACCCATCTGCCCTTCCATCCTCCCATCTGCCCACCCGTCTGCCACCATTTAATACTGAGCACCTGCTCAGCCAAGGGCAGGGAACGTGAAGCTAAAAGACAGAGCTCCTGCCCCCAGAAGTATATTGACTTGGAAGGTAAATTGGGGACAACGATGCTGGTGGCAGCTAACTGGGAGGTTGTTATAACCCATAGAAGGAGGATGAGGGAAGGAATCATGGTCCAGGATGTGAGCAAAGGAGCAGTGATGGGAAGCATGCAATGGTCTTGGCACTAGTTTTATATTGCTCTATTAGATACACTCTCTGTCTCTGTCTCTGTCTCCCTCTTTCTCTCTCTCTGTCTCTCTTTCTCTCTAGCTCACCTGCTCCATCGGCAATGCCTGGGACCCCGACACCTGGGACCCCAACACCTGGGACTCCGACACCTGGGACCCCGACACCTGGGACTCCGACACCTGGGACCCCGACACCTGGGACTCCGACACCTGGGACTCCGACACCTGGGACGCCAACACCTGGAATCCCAACACCTGGGACCCTAGGCACACCAGCTCCTGAGGAAGGAAAAGGATTGTTTTCCTGCCAAGCCCTGTGGGAACCTGCTCAGGCCTCCCGGGCAATGGTCCAGGAGAGCTTTGGGGTGACAGGATCACAGGCAGGTGTATGGAGCCAACTCATCTGTGAGCTGGGGAGGGACTGAGAGGGACCCCGAGGAGTTCTTGGGGTTGGATATGTGACTGGGCAAAGTGTGATCAACTTCTAAAGCAAAACCAGAACCCCTGACAGTAGGTATCAGGGCAGGGGATTCAAGAGCAGCCCCGGGGTGGAGGGCATGGTGTCAGGGGACAGGGTGAGCAGAGCAGGTACACCCAGGGTCCCCTCCGGAGTTATGCTGTGGAACCAGGAAGTGGCATCTCAGGTAGACAATGGGCAAAGGCAAAAAGGCGTGGACTATGCCTACAGAGGAGGGACCGAGGAGGCCCAGGTGGACGGAGGCAAAGTCTCCCAGCCTCGTGGGCTGGGATCTCTGGGACCCACACAGAGGCTGGAGCAGGGCCTGAGCCCGGGGCTTGCCCCGCTGGGGACACTCACCGTACTTGGCTGCCTTCGCAGCGGCTTTGGCAGCGGCAGCTGCTGCAGGAGTCCCGACCCCTGGAGAGACAGCCACAGGCATGAGGCCCTTTCCTGGGGTCCTCCCAGGGCCACCCCAACCTGGGCCCAGCACTACCTGCGATGCCACCAATCCCGGGGATGGCCCCGGCGCCGCCTGGGATGCCGCCCCCTCCGATGCCGGGGATGACTCCTGCTCCTGCGGCGCCTGCCGGGACAGGGCAGTGGGATGTGGCTCCCCAGGTCCCCTCCTAAGGCCGGGCAGGAAGGCCACCGGGGAGCCAGGCAGGCCTATGAGCCTGAACCAGCAGCGCTGGGGAAGGCCCCGCCCCAAGGGTTCATTTCAACAGGCTCATTAAGGCAGTCAGATGCCTTAGGTCAGATCCACTCTAATGACTGCCGCATACTGAGAAACCACAAGTGGCCACTCCCCAGGCCAGAGGGGCCCCCAAAGGAATGTTCAAGGCTTCCTCTCCCCGTGTTCCAAAGACGCGGCCAAGTTTCTAAACCGAGCGCCTGGCTCTGGCAGCTCCTCGCGGCTGCCTGCCCGCTCCCACATTCCATCCTTCACCACCGGCCCAGCCAGCCAAGGGGCCTGGGGCAGGGAGCCGCACGGCGGTGGTGGCCAGGGTCCCCCATCCCCGCCCCCTGGGCTGGTGGGACAGGCCTCCCAGCCCACCCTGGGAACGGGAAGGGCCCCCGGGGGCTGAGGACCAGGAGTGGACAGCAACCTCCCATGCTCCCTGAGCTGGAGGGCGCCCCGGGGTTCCGCCCGCCCTTGGGCAGGGGCTGGCCATGCCACATCGGCAGCAGCGCTGTGCGAGACACCACAGCTTGTGGACTAAGTTACATTTTTATAGCTTATGTTAAATTGATGTGTAACTATTAAAATTTAAATGCCTGTATAAGTATCATTTAAAATTATCTTGCCAAACACCACAGTGACCATCCTTTTGGACTAGGCTCCTCCTTCCTGTTCTAGCCACATGACAAATGTCACCTATATGTTAAGGCTGCCACCACACGTTGCTTTCCCTAAGAAGGCTCCCTAATTTTCCCCAGGTATAAGTAACACCCACCCTTCTCTTCCTGGCTCCCATGACTGCGTGCATTACCTTGCAAAGCTGTTACCTGCCTCTATCTGCCATCTCTGGGACTAGGGTGGAGGGAAGGATTGATGGGTGGATAGAGGAAGGAGGGGTGGGTGGATGGATGGGGAGGAAGGGAGGGGTGGGGAGGGATGGATATATGGGGATGGAGGAGGGTGGGATGGGGAGGGAGGAATACGGAAGGAGGAATAGGGAGGGAGGGAGGGATGGGGAGGGAAGGACAGTTGGAGGAAGGAAGAGATACATGAGTGGACAGTGTTGGAAAAGTTGGATAAATGGGGGTGTTGGGGCCTCCTGGTCAGCTGTGTACAAGGAGGCCTTCATAGGCAACAGGATGGCCAGGCTGGGGGCCGGGCTAGCAAGGCACCCCGAGGATCTTACCATACTTTGCTGCTTTAGCTGCTGCAGCTGCTGCCTGGGTGCCGACCCCTGAGAAGGAAAAAGGGACTAAAGAGGGTGCTGTGCCCCCCACCACCAGAGCTCAGCTGTGTCCAGCCTCAGGACACCCCGTGCATCAACACCTGAGTACAGTAGGGGCTTCACAGCAGAGGTGTCCCCATCTGAGATCTGCCCCTGGCTCTGGGGCCTGTTTTGCGGGAGACCCCGGCCAGCCCCAGCACTTGGGAAGCATGGGTGACCAGACTCTCTCAGCTGGGTGAGGACTTCCTTACCTGTCCCTGTCGGGTAGCCGGCTTTGCCCCCTGCACCAGCCACTCCTGCAGGACAGAGACTCAAAGGTCAGCGAGCCACCTCCCCTGCCGTGCCCTCTGGGGGGCCCGGCTGCCCTGAGCCCCAACCCCTGGCCTCCTGTCACCCCAGGCAGGCTGAACACAAACAAACCGTCCTGTGGGATCATTACTCCCATTTTACAGACCAGGATGCTGAGGCTTGGAGAAGGGAAATGGCTTGCTCAAGGCCTCATGATAAACAGAGGCCAGGACTGAGAACCAGGCAATCTGAGTTTGAATTTCATGCTATGTCCTATGGGATACCCCCAGCCCCCCAGCCTGGGCAGGGCCAGGAGAAGGCAAGGGCCGGAAGCCCCAGGTCTGGGAGCACCACACTCACCGTAGGGCAGCTTGCCGTTGGTGTAGGGCAGTCCATAGCCACCTAGGCAGAGGGCAGGGCAGGCTCAGGGCTGCCCTGGGCCTCATGGGCTCCCCACCCCAGAGAGACAGAGCTCCCCACAGGGGCTGAGACCACCCCCTCAGGGGCCTAGGAGTTCCCGGGAGAGCGGGTCCCTGGGCAGAAGATGGGAGGACCCCAGTCTCGAGGACGGGACTGCTGGCCCCTGTCAGTCCTGACCGCGGCCTAGGGTCTGAGTGTCTTCCTCATGCCCTGCTGGTGTCTTAGGTGACTGCAGAGGTCGGGGTGGCTTGACATCAGGAGGGCCCTTCCTTCCTTCCTTCCTTCCTTTCTTCCTTTCTTCCTTTCTTCCTTTCTTCCTTTCTTTTCTTTCTTTTGTGGTACCAGGAACTGAACTCAGGGCCTTCACATTGAGTTACGTCCCTGTCCCTTTTTAAATTTTTTATTTTGAGACAGAGTCTTGCTAAGTCTAAGTTTTTTAGGTTGGATTTGCACTTCTGACTTTTTCTGCCTCAGCCTCCCAGAGGGCTAGGATTCCACCCTTGCTTTGCAGGGTCCTTCTGACCATCGCTACCAGGGGCCTCCCATCAGGTCTTGGGCCTGTGTGCGTGTGCATGGGTGCTCAGGCGCATGGCCAGGTGACCAGAAGTACCTTCCACCCACAGGCTCCCCTCCCCATCCCACCCTGGTCCCAGACACATCAGTGGCCCAAGTCCCCTAAAGTTGATTTCCCTCTGACTCACCTGGCAGCTTGGGTGCTTTGATGGGGTACCCCAGGGGAACCCCAGGCTGCTGGCCTCCAAAGGGCCCAACCCCTGTGGGAAAAAAAAGCAAGTGAAAGCCGGGCTCTTTGGGCCAGCGGCCCCTTCTAAACCCCTGCCTGCTGCTGGCTTCCTGTTCTGATGAATGAGCTCCCCTTGCTCCCAAAGTCCTCCCTACATGGCCCAGGGACAGGCCACTTCCTCCAGGGCACTGTGGGATTCTCCCCATGGAGTTCCAGCCTGCAGCCCTGCAGCCCTGGTGCAGGGCCGGGTTCCCTGCGCATGTCTGGTTGCTACGCAGATGGGCTTGGGGTGGATGGCAGCCTTGGATTCCTGCCACTCTGTGCTGAAGCCAGTTCAGGGCCTGGAGCAGGAGGCAAGGGGATCAGGCAGCTTGGGTGGGTTTCTGGGTGTCCCTGCCTGGCCACCTGCCAGTCCTCCCACCCTGCAGAGAGGAACAACTTCGCCTCACCTGGGATTCCAGCGAAAGCACCTGCGCCTGCAAGGACAGAAGGCGGTCATTCCGGCCCCATGGCCGCAGGGCACAGTGGTACCATCAGCCAGCAGGAGGGGCTGGCTCATGCTATAGGGCTTCAGAGCAGCAGTGCTAGGGTTGGGCCATAAGTGCCCACCCAGAGGGTCCCGAATGAGGTCCACTAGCACCCCACACCCCAGACTGGGGAGCTGAGGGAAGTGGGAGCCCCAGCCCTAGGCCCCGCTCAGCAGATGCATACCTGGGGTCTTGGCCTTGACTCCGGTTCCAGTGGGGACCCCAGGGAGCACCCCCACTCCAGGGAAGCGAGCTCCTGAGCAGAAAGTGGGCAGGGCAGAGAGGCCATGAAGGCCCTGCTTGGCAACCGCCTCGGGTCCCTTCCCACACTGACTGTCGGTGACAGAGACATGTCACGGGGTGGGTAGTGAAAGGACCTATTTGGTGGGGGACTTTCCTCTGCTGCCTGGCCCAAGGTCAGATCTATTTTTTCTGTTGTTTTGTTTTTTGAGACAGGGTCTCCCTATATAGTACAGGCTGGCCTCGAACTCCTGGTGAGTTTCTTGCCTCAGTCTCCCAAGTGCTGGGATTACAGGTGTGCGTCACCATGTCCACCTCAGAAGACCCATTGTGACTGTATTTCCCAGCTGGTGTCCCAGTGGGACTCACAGAACCCTCTGATGGCCCTCAGGAGAGATGGTGAGGACAACCAAAGCCAGAGCTGAGTGGGCCGCCCTGGCTGATGGAGCCCCTGCTGCACTGTGGCCGGAATCCTCCACCAGCGTCTCCCATCTCTCCTGAGTCCCCTGGGCCTTGACCAGGAACAGGAGAAGGGGGCACTGTGTCAGCAAATCCCACAGAGCCACCCGAATCTGGGCTTTTGGGGGATTTCAAGAGGTCACGTGTTGGGCGGGGTGGTCGCCTCAGCAGGGAGAGGCGGGTGAGGGGCAGCTCTGAGGGGTCTCGGACAGGGTGGACTCACTGGGCGGGGCCCCTGGTGACTCAGGGCTTCTGGGAAACAGCTGGCTACACTAGGGACTCTGTCTGCCCTCGGGGACCCGCCTTAGACTGTGATGAGGGTTTGGGCCTGGAACCAGAGGAAGTTGGACGTGTGTGTGTGTGTGTGTGTGTGTGTGTGTGTGTGGTGTACTGGGAATTGAATCCAGGGCCTTTGCACTGAGCTCCCTGCCCATTTTTTATATTGAGACAGGGTCCCACTAAGTCACTAAGTTGTCTAGGTTGGGCTTGAACTTTTGATCCTCCTGCCTCAGTCTCCCAGACTGCTGGGGTTCCAGATATGCATCACCATGCCTGGCAGAAGCTGGCCTTTAATGCCAGGGACCTTATGCCCATTGACTTGAACCCTGTCCCCTAGAGAAATAGCCACTGGCCAGGACCCAAAGTCTCTGGGGGGCCTCTGCCTGAGAGGAGGAGGGAGTGTCGCACAGGGCACAGGGGCTGCTTCCTCCCCGCTCTCGCTCCTGTCTCACCTGTGCCTGGGAGCACTCCACCTGGGTACACACCTGGGAGCCCCACACCTGGAGCCAGAGGAAGAGGGAGGAGCCATGATCAGCAGCTGAGCCCTGGACCCCTCCTCGCCTTCCCACAGAGGGTCCCAGGCCAGCAGCCCTCGTGGCCCCCGGGGCCACTGGGGACAGACGTGGTGTGGCTGCGGCCCTCCTCCTACGAGTCTCTGAAAGTCATCTGCAAACCCTCTGAGCGTGGATTTATCTCCGTCCCTGGGAGCCTGTTTACATGGCCAGCCGGGCCGGCCCACCTCTGCTAACGGCTTCCAGATGTCCCCTCCTGCTGTGCGGACTCACAGCCTTTTGTTTAACCTGAAGTCACTTCCTAAAGGGCTGGGTGAAGCCCAATGAGCACCAGATGGGCTCTGAGGACGTCGGGCCCACCCCAGCTCAGCCACCAGCAGCTGTGGGCGCTTCCGCTCTGCTGTCCGCCCTGAGCCTCAGTTTCCCCCTCACCCGTCACCCCACGACCTGCCACAGAGCTTGTCTCTGAGTTTGCTTTCTGCTCCAGTTTTGTTTCATAGAACAGGTCTCGTGTTTTGGGCTTGGATGTCACCTGCCCTGCCCTTCCTCCAGGCCCATGGGGCAGCTTGGTCGCTCCCTGACCTCTGATCCCCCAGCCCCAGAGACTCCACACTGACCCGGAACTTTCCCGGGCTTCACTCCAGCTCCGACTCCAACTCCTGCTCCAGCCGGAGGCACCACAGCACCTGGCAGGGACAGGAGGGTATTGGAGACGGCTCCATCTGGTCTGAGGCATCACCGAGGGGACTCGGGTATGGCCACCATACCTGTAGACACTCCTAAGCCACCAACTCCACCAATGCCAGCGAGCCCTCCGACGCCGCCAAGGCCAGCCCCTGGAGAGCCGGGAGCGGTGAGAGAGGGGAGCAGGACTGTACAGGGACAGTGAGGTGGAGGAAGAAGGGACGGGCCGCGCACTGAGGCCCCCTCCTGGTGGCCCTGCCCCCCACCCATTTTGACCTGGGCACGCTTAGCTGGCTCCTGAGATGGAGGGGGGCCTGCCCCTGCGGCTCAGGGAAGGAAGTTGGAGGTAGGGGGTTGTGGCCTGTCCCAAAGACACTGCTCACCGGCCTTGGCAGCTTTATAAGCAGCAGCAGCAGCAGCAGCACCAGCGACTCCACCAGGTACCAGAGCCCCGGGGTAGGTGCCTCCAGGAAAGGGCCCGAGCCCTGTGGAGGACAAAGCAAGGTCCTGAGCCACTGTGCTCAGAGAACCTGCCACGTCCCTGCCTGCTGGCTGCTGCTGCCTGGGACACATTAGGGTCTTTTCTGCAGAGGGCCGGGTTTGATGCCCGGCAGCAATGGTGCTTAAAGCAGGTGGGTTGTTGATGCAGGCAGTGTGCCTGGCCTTTGAGGTCACATGCCCACCTACCTCCCCCAGTATGTGACCCAGAATCCCCTGCAGTGGATCCCTGGGCCTCCAGAGGTGCCTCTTGCAGCTTACAACTAACTAGGTTACAACCATACCCAGCTTCCAGCTGCTGTGTGCCCGGAGCAGGTGGTATCTACACCCCCATCTGTGCCCGGGACAGCACCTGTACCCTGGCTGCCCCACCTACTGGGCTGAGCTCCCCACCTCCAGTCAGTCCTCCCCACTCACTGCCTGCGTGTATGACCTGGGCCTGGGGTAAACTGAGGCAGACCCTCTTCAGATGGTCAGTCACTACCAAGGTAGGATGGTGCGGTGACCAGGTCTGGGGCCCTGGCCACTTCCCAGCTCTATCCCAGCTCTATCCGAAGCCTGTTTCCCGAGCTCCCAGGGGCAGGGGACACGCTGAGGCCTTTCCTGTCCACAGAGGGGTTGGGAGGGGAGGATGGGACTGGACCAGAAGAGAGAAGGTAGGGCAGGGAGGAGGGCATCGGCCCTTTCCCCACAAAGACATCCAAACTGCTCCAACCCTGCTGCCCTCCTGCTTCTGGACTCACTGACCCCAAAGGTCCCCAGTAGCCCAGTGCCTGCAAAGGAGGAGAGAGGGGACCAGCTGACCACAGCTGGGAGCCCAGGACCCTGCAGAGCCAACCCTCCTCCTTCCTAGGTACAGCAAGTTCTGCATTCAGATTCTGTGCTCTTCTCCTTCTCCGTGCCTAGAAGCCACTCCTTTGCTCCCCGAGCCTCAGTTTCGCCATCTACAAGCAGCCATTATGTTCCCCACCTGCCTGGGCCCAGTGAGTGGGTGAGCTTAGAGAGCCCAGCGTCTGCGGCTGCAGAGTGCTGTGTCCATGCCCCTCCTGGGGGCAGCTGGCCTCCAGCTGGTGTCAGGGTGCGAGGGCAGCACCCAACTGCTTGGCCCCCTGCTGAGAGCCCAGGCTGGGCCTGGTCAGCCCACAGGGCCCACGTGGAGCAGCAGCTGCCAGGCCACCCACTGTAGCGCCGAGGGATTAATCGTTCCTGAGCATGACACGCGCTGCCTGTGCCCTGTCCGTCCTGCCCTGCCTGGGCCAGCCCGGACCTCCCCTCCCCCATGGAGGTGGGGAGCCTCCTCGGGGCAGGCACAGAGCTCTACTAAAGTCCCGAGGCTAAAAGATGACCCCAGTGAGGTCCTAGAAGCCAGTCCCTACCTCTCTGCAGAACCCTCTTCATCTGATCACCTGACTTTCCTTTGGGTCTACTGCTTTGCCTCAGCTGGAAGTTCTTCCAGAAGTCTAACCTACATCCTTCATTACTAAATGCTTCACTTTAGCAGCTACCCAGCGGGAGGCTGCGTGCAGTTGTCTGTCCCTCCAGGAAGGTGGAAGTAGGGACCCCCCTCTCTCCTGGCCTTGCAGACGCCAGGAGCCCCCTGGCTTGGATGCTCTGCCCGCCACCTCCGTCTGCTCCCTGTCTGGGGTTTCACAACAGCCAGGCTTGCTCGAATCTGGGAATCCGGTCCCACAGACCCATCTACACTTGGATCGTGGACCACGGGGATTTCGTAAGAGCTCTTGGACGTCCAGTGAGCGTCCCATCCCAGAGCCTGGGGCTTCAGACCCTGGGTGTGACACAGGACATGGGGGGGGCACTGGGTCACATGTGGAGCCTCTCACTCCAACGGAGCCGTTAAGACTGTAAATCTGAACAGAGACACTGGGTTTCCTCCACCTGCTCCTTGTCGACACCGCCTCCTCCCACCCCCAGCTTCCGGGGAATAGGAAAGGCACTCCTCCGTGGCTGACTCTGACCCCCGACACCCCCGTGCCCCAGGAAATAGGAAAGGCAATCCTCCGTGGCTAAGGTTCAGCCTGGGGTTACGTTCAGGGCTTAGTTTAGGATCAGATTAGCATTAAGGGTCAGGAGCCCATCTTTTATAGCTTGGTGGCCACTGGGACCTCGATCTGGCTTTTTTTTTGTTTGGGTTTTTTTTTTGGAGGCGAGGCTTCCTTATATACCCCAGGCTGAGCTCAAACTCACAGCAATTCTCCTGCCTCAGCCTCCCGATTATAGGTATGCACCACTAAGCTTGGCCTCAGTCTCTGCTTTTGGTTCTGGGCCAGGCTGTTGATGAGGCCCTGTGCAGAAGGCAGTTTTGGGGAGCTGGGGGCAGAAGCCAGATGTTTCCCCGCAAAAGGAGAACCCAAGCTGCCTCCTGCCTCTGGTCCCTGAAGCCCTGGGGCTTGGCCCCTGCCTGCTGACACTTGGGGGCTGTCACTGCTCCCAGTTTACTGGCCAGGTTCCCCGCTTGCAGCCTGCAAGACCTCTCTTAGGGCCCGCCCCCCAGGCCTTCCCTGCCGGCTCTTACCTGGCTTGGATGGTTTGGCTCCAGGTCCCAGCCCTGAGGAGGGAAGAGATGGTGATGAATGATGGGGGGCAGCACCCTGTCTTACTCTTTACCTACCCTAGCCCGGCATTTGAGGGGATGGGGGAGTCCTTGACCTTAGACACAGAGCCATGGGGTGCCCAGTCCAGCCAGATTTATGGCTCAGCTTTTTGCAGCAGGGAAGATGGCCTGTGCTCTGCCAGCCTGGCAGTGGGTGTGGGTGAGATCAAAAGGAATCTGAAAGCAGGCGGGAAGCCTGCAGAGCTCTGCTTCCCAGATGGGGCTCTGCCCACGGGACACTTGAGCCAATATGGAGGGACCTGTAACTTCTGGGGGCCCCAGACCTGAAGGGGCCAAGAGAACACCCAGAGCTTTCAGTGAAATCAAGTGTGTGGGTTATAAGCTCACCTCCTCCTCCCAGGCCTCCCAGCCCAGCCCCTGTGATAGAGGCATAGGGAGAGAGATGGACTGATGGACAGACAGATACAGCGATGGACAGACAGACACAGCAGCAGACCAAGGCCATCAGTTCCCTTCCGGGCAGCCCCCCACCCACCCATGGTCCAATCTAACCCTGCCTGGCTGTTGCCCTTGGGTGGGTCGAACTCTTCGAGCCTTAGTTTCCCAGTCTGACTCCTTGAATCAACAGCTCTGTGACAGTTTGAGTCTAGGAGAGGACTTTTGGCCCCCTTCCTGTGTCTGCCTTAGTTCAGAAGACTAGAGACCTTTTAAGTCTAAAACTATTGCTTTTGGCTTTTAATCTACTTGAGATCATTATGCTTTTTTTAATTAAAAGAAAAAAATGCCCCCTCCCCAGTACCATCACCCATTTTCTTTTGGCGGTGGGGCGCAGGGTCTCCCAACCTCCATTTGCACATAGCCACCCCTTTTATATTCCTTTTACTCTGAAAACACTGCACTGGTGGCTGAGGCAGAAGGATCACAAGTTCAAGCTCAGCCTGGGCAACTTAGCAATTAAAAAAAAATAATTTTACAAAAGGGCTGGGGGTGCAGCTCAGGGTACAGGCTCTGGGTTCAATCCCCAGTATTGCAACAAAAGAAAAAGAAATCATAATTCTTCACAGCTGCCTGTGCTGAATTTACTTAATCCCACCCTCCCATCAGATAAGTTTCTTGTTTTACAGTTTTTGCAAATAACACTCCTACAAACGCTGGCTGCTTTTTTCCCTCTCCTTTACAATTACTTGCTCCCAGCAAGTTGCCAGGCGCGGGATTAACGGTTGGGAGGCTGTGGAGTGTCTGACTCCCCAGAGGAACTGGAGAAGGCGCCCACTCCAGACAGCTCGAGGTCCATTTCATTTTCAGAACCTTTCTGCACTTGTGCCTGTGACACGGGGTCCCGTGGGCTGCGTTTCTAGGTGGGCGTGACTTGTGGGCGTTCCTGTCCTCTGCAGGGGCAACCTGTGCTGTGTCTTCAGGGCAACATCCTAGCTGCCTGACTCAGGCAGGTGGCAGTTTCATGTGTGTTACCTGGATAATAGACTCCTCCAGGGACACCTCCGGGGATGCCTCCAGGAATGCCACCAGGGACCACCCCTGGGACCCCTGGAAGGAAGGAGGCAGAATTCATAATTAGCCAAGGCTTATAAAACCTGGTAACCAAATCGGGTATGGTGGTGCACACCTGTAATCCCAGCACTTGGGAGGCTGAGGCAGAAGGATTGTTGTGAGTTTGAGACCAGCCTGAGCTACAAAGTGAGCTCAAGCCCAGCCTAAACTGCATAGCAAGACCCTGTCTCAAAAAGACAAAAAACAAAACAAAAAAAAAACTCTGGTAACCATGATGATAATGATAAACAGATTGTCTAAGAAGCAATTCTGTGGCCCAAATGATTCTTCCCCCCACTTCTTCTTTCTTTCTTTCTTTCTTTCTTTCTTTCTTTCTTTCATTCATTCATTCTTTCTTTCTTTTCTTTCTTTCCTGATACTGGGGGATCGAACTTAGGGCCTTGGCACTGAACTGCATCCCTAGCCCTTCAAAAATTATTTCTAAATTTTGAGACATGTTCTCCTTAAGTCACTAAATTGCCCAGGCTGGGTTCTAACTTGCAATCCTCCTGCCTCAGCCTCCCAAAGTTCTGGCAGTCCAAGTGATATCTGTTTGCATTTCCTCATTCTTGCTTCTCCAAGTGGCCCTGGGGAGGGTGGAAGGTCAGGGGTTATGATCATGGTTTTCACAGATGTGAATTCAGGCTCAGAGAAGTTAGGGGAGGCCTCTGGGGCCACACAGTGGGAAGGAGGCGGAGTGTGGCTGTGACTCAGGCCACACCTCTGGGAATGACAGCAGGCACAGCTCCCCCCCACCCCGGCCCTGCCTGAGGGCAGGGTTGGGGTGAGCAGCAAGTCTCTGCCATGATGGGGCAGGCTGGGCCCCAACAGCCACAGAAAGGAAGCGCACTGCCGCCAGAGCCTTTGCGGCCGTTCCCACACTGATAGGACGGTGCAGGGTCAGCGTCCTCAGCCACTAGGCAGCCACCCTCGGGTGGGGTCCTGGCCATCTGACAGGGCTGTTGTGGGAGGCACTGGGCCCAGAGTGGGACACCACGAATGAGCAAAGTGAATAGTTTGCTAAGGAACAGCTAATTCCCCAGCCGAGCTCAGGAGCTCAGGCCCATGCACCAGCGAGGCACTGGGAGGAGGATCTGCCATGCTGGCCTCGAACCAAGGCCTGACTGTCGTCATGGCAACAGACTCAATCCCAAACTGGGCCCTGGCTGCACCATGGAATGCCCCAACCTTGATGCGTTGCCTTGCTGACGGCCCAGCCCTGCCCTGCTGCAGGGGGCCGGGGAGTCCTGTGGTGCCTGGGGTTGGCGTGGGGACAGAGTCACACCGCTTCACAGCGTGTCCAGACATCTGGCCTCCGAGGCCTGGCGACAGAGCTCAGCTGGGCCTGCTGGTCTCTGGGCCTCGTCAGCCTCAGCTGAGCCCAGTGAGGTTGAGGATGCCCGGCTGTCGTGCCTGCCCCATGCCAAAGCCCAGGTGTCACCACCTCCCAGGACCTAGGGGCCCCAAGGATGACAGACCGTCCCGAAGTGCTCAAAATCTGGTCAGGGCCTGGGAATCAGCATGGTTGCCCCAGGGGCTGGGCCAGCTGGGAAGAGGAGAGCTGGGCCTGTCATCGGCTGCCAAACCCACACACGGCTCGCCCGGCCTTTGATGCCTCTCCTGGCTCTGGCTCCGGCGTTGTCTCATGCATCTTTCCCTGTCTCTTTCCAGCACTTTCTTTCCCTTTTTTGTTTTTGTTTTTCTTTCTTTTAGGTACTGGGGATTGAACCCAGGGCTTTTGCAATGAGCTACATCCCTAGCTCTTTTTATCTCTTTTTTCCTTTGGAGTCAGGGTCTCACCAAATTGCTAAACTGCCCAGGTTGGGCTCAAACTTGTAATCTTCCTGCCTCAGCCTCTGTGCCTCTTTCCTCACAGCCCTTCCTCCCTTGCTCCTTAGCTCTAAAGCAGGAAACAGCATAGTGGGTGGGAACAACAGGGCTCAGGTCAGATGCCGTGGGCTTCTAACTGCGGCTTTGCTGCTTCTCACCACCTGTGTCACCTCAGTCCTTCACCCAACCTCTCCTAGCCTCGCTTCTGTTTTCACCACATGTAGCTGATCCTCACTGACTTGTACGGTTGCAGGGGTTCCAGTGAGAGGTTATGCATAGTTGGTACAAAGTAATTTCTCAAGAAAAAAAAAAATTCCCGGAGACCTCCATCTGCATTTCCTCTGTACAACACACAGCTCAGGGCCAGGTAGGTATACAGCAGGCGCTCAGCAGCGATGGGGGAAGGAGGTGGAGGGGAAGCAGTGGGGTCACCTGTGCATCTGGTCTGACCCAGGTTAAGCTCCGATTGTAACTGCCCAGCTGCCTCCCCACCTCGAGCTGTCCAGCAGCCCCGGCCTGGTTGACCTCCTCTTCCTCTCCGGGTTCCCACTCCCGCACCCCGCCTGTGGCCAGGTCCTTTCCGGAGGACGGAACGACTCTGTTTCCTTGTTCTGCTCGCCTCTTCCTTGCCACACCCATGGCTCACCCCAACTGCACTGGCTGGGCTCGGAGCCTGGAGCCCCACAGCGGAGTTGCATGATTTCTCCCCATTGCACCCGGGGGACTCGGAGAGGGCCAGGTGGTCACGGAGGGTCCCTGCCTGACTCTCTTCAAGGGTGGGACAGGTGAGGATGACATAAAATGGGAGTCCATAGAGGAGCCAGCAGCCCCTTGCCGTGCCCAGCCGGTCACCTGCTTTCCCACCTCTGCGCCTCGGCCAGAAGCGACCCTGCCACCACCCCCCGCAAGCCCTGCCCAGCGGCTCCGCTGAGCTCCATCTCCCTCCCGCCTTCTCTGAGCCCCAGGCGCTTCCTCCACCCGGCCCCAAGCAGCTGGCCTGGAACACACTTGTCTTGTTTTATGTGGGTTTGGCTTGTTCCACCCACTAGCCCAGGGTGGAACTTGTCTCTTGCATCTAAGAATGATGATCCTAGACTCTCAGGATCATAACAGTCTGCTGGCCTGGGCTGGGTCTCCTTCTACAAATGTCCTTCATGTTCCTGCTCACGTACTTCCCATGACGGGCAGTTCATTATCTCCTGTTGCTGCTCCCCTCTATGGAGGTGGAATCCACTCCCCTATCCCTCTGATTCTACCTTCCAGAGTCCTAGACCCTGAAGCTTTCCTCCCATCTACCGATAGCCTCTCAAGGCTAACGCAGATGTCCCTTCCCCCAGGAAGCCTGCCTGGACTTCCTGAGGCTCCTCAAGGCCACCCCCTCTTTGGATTCTGTCTGCTTCCTCCATCACTGCACATTTATTTATATAATCAGCTGTTCCCAAGGGGAAGAATTAAACCTTAGAAATTAACCCTGGAAATGAATTACAGCCCCAGTTAGCACATTCCACATGAGAGAATATATCATTTTGCAAATTAACCTTCCCACAGTTCTCATATTTGACACATTTTTGGCAGACGCTTCGGGGCTGCAGACTCCTGCCGGCCCTGGGAGGTGGGTGCACCGAGCAGGGCTGTTTCTTCCTATTCTGCAACTGGGGGAACTGAGAGCCAGCGGGGTGAGCATCGGGCCTGGCACCCACCGCTGACCCTGGTCACGGCCGGGCCTGCTGCCCCTTGCGCCGAGCTCTGGGATCTTGGGAGCGAGCACCGCCCAGCAGGGCTTGGCAGCGGCCTCACCAAGCCAAAGTCCAGGACCAGCCCAGGGAGCAGATAAGACCTCACCAAGCTGTTTGTTGTTTGCGTGGGGCGGGCTGCCAAGAGCTTTTCAAAAACAATCTGTCCTCGGGTGGAGGACCAAACCCTCCACACGGGGGGCATATCTGCCCTCTGCCGAGGTCCCAGCAGCCACAGGGGTCTGGATCAACATCTGAACCAGAGTGGCTCGGTTGTGGCAGTTTGTCAGATACCTGGGGGACTTAAAAAACCCTCCTTGCCCAGGATCCTCCCCAGACCAGAGCAGGCGACTCCTGCGTCGCAATTCTTCAAGGTTCCCCCAGGCGGCTCTCAGCCAAACCATCTTCAGTTCAGAAATCCACCGGGTGGTTGTTAGGGGGAGGCTGAGAGTATTTCTGGGGCTGGCAAAGTGTGACACCTGGTTTAATGTCACCAGCTCCCCTTTAAAGGGCACAGGGGGCTGAGCCTGGATGTTCTTCCCAGGAGGTACCACTGTTACCCCCACTGACTCTTAGGTGGGGAAGCTGGGGTCCACCCAGGACAGCCAGGTGGGGGGCCGCAAGAGTGTCCTGTGCACAACCCAACCCTCCCTACTGCACCTGGCCTGGGTCTGAACCAGCAAGCCGGGATACCTGGGACAGAATCGACACAACTCTCTGCAGGACCAGGAGGCTGAGATGAGTGATGTCACCAAGGCCACAGGTCAGGGTTACTCTGCCCTAGAAGGACACTGTCCTGGCCTGCCCCTCCCCAGTGCTGTCCCAAGTCTCAGCCGCACCTCGCTCACCCGTTCCCCCCAGTTTGTCGTCCCCCAAGCTCCATACTCCTTTGCTGCTGCACTACAAGCCGTAGCACTCTGGGAAGGGGTGGCAGGTGTTCGGGGTCACATGGGGTGAGGAGGGTCAGACAGCCCCGAGGTGCTGGTTGGCCATCTCTGCTGAGCCCCACCCCGTGGATGCCCACATTCCTTGACCTCTTCGGAGCCCAGGACTATACCCAGCACGGGCATCTTGTGCCCCCTCTCAGCTGCCCCTCTGCCCCTCCATGCCAGGTCAGGTCTCGGGGCTCGGAGGGCTCCCACGGAAGCCAGACCCCACCCGGCCACCCCCAGATGGCTCTCCAGCCTACACCTCTCTTCCCACAGCCAGTGCACCTTTCTGCCCCCAGCTGGCCCCTGCATGAGCGGCCACCCCCAATCAGAACACACACAGCCCGGGCCTGAGGTCGCCTCCGGCCCCCACCGGGGGCACCTAGCTCGATTGTGGCTGGATTGTGCTCATCCATATCACACTTTCCCACACACAAATCCACATGCACCCATGCACACACAGGTTCGCGTGCAGTGACAGCCCACACCAGGGACATTCCTGGACACCTGGTCTCCCAGGCATTCGTGTCGGTCGGTGGCAGACTTTTGCTGACACAAACAGGCAACATCATGTGTGTCCCCCACATACACCTGTCTCGGGGTGAACCATGTGCAGACCTTCTTCCTTTCCGAGAAACTCCCTCCCGCTCAGTGACACGTTTGGGCAGGGCACACACGTCTATCTGTGCAGGACAGCACGTGACACCTCGTCTGAGAGCACGCTCAGGCCTCTCAGTCCCTCTTGCGGGGGTTGGCTCAGAGCAGCAGCTTTCTGACCCATGAGCCCCTCTGCAGGGGGAAAACCTGACTTCCCAGGGGACAGGGAAGCCACCAAGGTCACACAGCTCGCCCTGGCCCAGAGGTCTCATGCACAGGTCCCCTGTCTGCAGGGTGGCATGGGCCCCCAGCAGGGGCCACAGGTATGCTCGAATGCCATGGAGGGGCAGATCTACACGAAGCCCCTCTGCCCCCCAGGACATGGGGCAGGGACCACCCCAAGTCACAGGGCATCTGTGTGACAGGGCTGGCTCTCGGGACAGACAGCTCCCGGGTCCCCAGGGGCTGAGCCGGAGGACGGGGGCGTGAAGGGCTCCCTCTGGCTGGCTGTCAGTCCAGCCACCTGGCCGGCAGCCGCTGGGCTGCGAGGGCTGCGGGCGGCTGGGGACCGGGCGGGCAAGGGGCCCTTACCTCCGGGCTGCGCGGGGCGGAGGAGGCAGAGCAGGAGCAGCAGCGCTCCAGGACGCGGGGCCACCGCCGTCAGACCCGCCATCTCGGGGAGGAATGCCCCGGCCGCACTCTGCGCCTCGTTTTATCCCCAAAGCGTAATTGCTGCCTGGTCGTCTCTGCAAGGGAAGGAGGGAGGGAGAGGGCGGGCGGGAGAGAGGGCGGGCGGGAGGAGGGGGAGCTGGGGGAGGGGTCCGGGGAGGGGGCAATTACGAAAGGGCCGGCGAGAGCCTCCCAGGCTGGGTCGGACTGGACTGCGGGCCTTTTTCCTGCACACAGACACACACACACACACACACACGCACAAGCACACACTTTCCCCATCTCCTTCCCGCTTTCCCTCTGTGGCTGTTCTCTCCATGCTGGCCATGTTCCCGCCAGAAAAGTGCGAGGGGGCCCCTGCCAGGACAGCCCTCAGGAGAGGAAGCGGGAGGGAGGGCCCAGCAGCCCGGCCAAAAATCCTGGCCCCAGCCAAGGCCTGAGTGGCCAGGCCCCCGCCCCTCTGGCTGGGCCCCGGGCCCAGTGTGGGGACACAGGCCAGCTGTCCCACGCCTCGGCCCCCATCCGGGGCCCTCCAGACACCCCGATACCCCTAGGCCTGGCTGGAGACAGGCTCTGCCCCAAGTTGGGCGTGGGGGGTTGGGCAGGTCTGGGGGTGGAGGGCCAAGGTCTGCAGAGGTTGAGGGCCTGCAGGCAGAAGAGCCCAGGAGGCAAGATCAGGGCGGGGTTGCCCAGTGGGCATCGAGGGGACAGACTGGGGAGCTGACACGCTATGGAGCTTCCTTCTGTGTGGGATGGGCTTGGCCTTCTCCCCGAAGCAGAGGCAAGGGCGTCAGGCAGGTCTGGGGCCGCTTAGCTGAGGCTGGAGGGTGGCTCGGGAGTGAAGGCCACATCCGCATTGGCATATAGGGGTCCCCAGTATCCAGGTTCCCACTCTGCATGGACCAAGGTCACAGCCTCACACCCATCCCGGCCCAGGTCAGAGCCTGGCAGAGGTCAGGCTGCACTCCATGGGCCCTGTGGGGAACAGGGAGGTGACAGCCCAGCCTCCTTGTTGTCACTCAACCACCACCTGTCCCGGCGCTGAGCACAGTGAAGGTCAGGATCCTACTCAGGCGCCCCAGACAGCTGTTTCTCTCTGCTCCTCGGGGAGCGCGCGGGACTGTCATCCCGCTAGTGACCAGCAGGGGGCGGCAGTGCCGAGACAGCTGGTTAAGCATCCTACAGAATGCTCCGCGTTCCTGCCTCCCGCCGGCACCAGGGCAGGACAGTGGACGCTGGGGTTTGGGGTGTGTGTGTAGTGTGGGTCAGGAGAGGGTCATGTTCCTCTCAGTCCCTGCTTGTGGGAAAGAAATGTGGGAGCCAGAAGATAGGAGAGGGAGATGGTTCCAGGCCCTAGGTCACAGCGGGTCAGCAGAAAGTCAAGGCCAAGCATCCCAGGCACTTCTGCAGTGGCCCGGGGTGGCTTAGTGCCTCATGCAGCCAGGAGCAGGTGGCCAGGCGCGAAGGGGCAAAGGCAGGTCGGGGACTGAGCTGGACCTGGGACCGAGACTTTCTAGTGGAGCAGGTTCTGCCCACCGGCCAAATGCTGACGAACACCTTTCCTGAGAAGGTGATTGCGGAGATAAATAAAATGTTGCATCTGTCTCTGCACTGTGCCAGCCAGACAAAAAATGCTCTGTGCTCACTGATTGTGGTGACACATGCCTGCCGCCCCAGCACTCTGGGAAGCTGAGGCAGGAAGATGGCAAGTACAACCTCAACCTGGGCAATTTAGCAATTTTGGGAGATCCTATCTCAAAATAAAATAAAAAAAGGGCTGGTGATGTAGCTCAGGGCAAAGGTCCTGGATTCAATCATCAGTACTAAAAAAACAAAGAGAAAACTCCGTACTCAGGTGCTGGGACCGATGCTACTTTATCACTACCAGTTCTACAAATGGCTCTGCCTGGCCTCCCTGGGACTCTGGACCATGTCTCGTTTTTCTCGGGTTTCCAGAATTTTGGGAACCACAGACAAGCTAGAGGAAACCATTTGCATCATGTAGCTGTTGTGCAGTGTGTTCGCTGGGGGCCCCCGGGGTGTCTGGTGGGGATCGTGAGGGCCCGAAGTGCCCTGAGCCAGTAGACCTGGTGGAGTAAGCGCTGCCTGGGGCAGCATCGGCGGCTCGGTCTGGGCAGTGACTTGGGAGGTGGAAGCAGCCGGGCCGAGTGTGCTCGCCTGGGATGCGGGTGGGGAGCTGGGCCCCACTCTTCTCGGGGCAGTGACGTGGGCAGGAATCGGCATTCAGACTTACAAACCGCAGTCTGCTCGGAGTCTTTATTAGTTCCAGGACAGGGAAGCAGCTGGAGCCAGCGGGAGAGGGCCTGCCGAGGGATCAGGAGAGGCATTTGCCGGACAGATGCGAGGCTGGGGGCCACACTCAGTCCTATCCCCAGTTCCAGTCCCCCCTTCCCCTTAGTGGCCTGTGTCTGTTCTCAAGTTCTGCTAATGCAGATTGAACAGGGCCTCTGTACCTCTCCAAAGGGGCTCAAGTTAGAGCTAAAGGCATGGAGCTGCTCACCTAGCAAGCCAGCCGGGCACCTGCAGCACACAGCATCAGAGCAGGGGGCACAGGCGTCGGCCAATGGCTATTCATCCTGCATTCAAGAAGCCCACAACAGCCAGCTCTGGTGGTGCATGCCTATCAGCCTCCCAGGGTGCTGGTGGGGCAGCATTCCACACCCTGTGTCCCAGAAAGGCTGGGAGTTCTAGGAGATGCTGTCCTCCCAGCACTCTGGGAGGCTGAGGCAGGAGGATTGCAAGTTTGAGCTCAGCCTGGGCAATTTAGCTACTTAGTGACACTCTGTCTCAAAATTTAAAAAAATGTAAGAAGGGTAGGATGTAGCTCAGTGTGAAGGCCTTGGTTTCAATCCCCAGTATGCAGAAAGAAGAAAGGAAGGAAGGAAGGAAGGAAGGAAGGAAGGAAGGAAGGAAGGAAGGAAGGAAGAAAGAAAGAAAGAAAGAAAGAAAGAAAGAAGAAAGAAAGAAAGAAAGGGAAAGAAGGAAAGGAAGAAAGAGAGCCTCTGTAGCCATTCAGATAAATTCTGGCTTTGAGTACGGCCGCCCAGGCTGCGCCCAGCCCAGCCCAGCCTGCTCTGTGGCCGTCCTTCCTCCTGACCAGTCTCCCTTCCGGCCCCCAAGCTGGTTCTGGGCATCAGGATGCTGGACTTTGTGGCTGAGATTCCCTGGCCTCAGTGTCCATCTGCAGGTCTGCCCTGCCCTCGCTGTGTCCCCTGGGCCCCTCTGTGGGTCCTCAGGCTCCTGCTGGGCGTGGGCTGAGTGTGGGTGCTTCCTGTCATCCTGCTGGAGTGAGGATGAACCCACTCTGTCTCCCTGCCTGTGAGCATTCGGTTAGCATGGATGAGCCTTCCAGGAGATGGAGACAGAGACTGCGGGTGTAGACAGACCCCAGCCAGAGCCGCAGGGTGCGACTTCTGCCTTCCTCCCTCTCTATACAGATAGGGTCCCATCATCCACTGAATGCAGGACATGCTCAGTGAAACGCTGGGCCAGCAAGAGGGACAGACAGGCTGGGGGGCTGTGACCCCATTGAGTTTCCACTCAGGGCCGCAGACGAGGCTCTCAGCAGTCATTCCCATGTCGGTGTGAGTGAGAGAACCCCCCAGAAGCAGGCAGGGCAGGGGATGCTACCAGCGGGGCATAAATCCTTCCTGGGGACCCGGCTGAGGTCTGGGGCATCAGCGGCTGCCATGTGGGGTGCAGCCCTTGGTACAGCATCCACAGCCAGGCAGGGTGAGGGATCCCACAATGCCTGCCCTCTCTCATCAGAGCCAGCTGCAGACTTGAGAGCCAGTGCTTCCCCCTGCCCTGATTTCAAACTTTCTAGCAGCTCCTTGCCAGAAAACAAATTACTACTATGTTGTTTTAAATGCAGCCTACCTAAAATACTGTTATTATTTCAGCAGGTAATCAATATAAAAATTACTGCAATGTTTTATACTGGTTTTTGTCTTGAGTCCTAAAATTGGCACGTATTTTACTTTTTTGGGGGGTGGTGGTATAAGAGATTGAACCCAGGGCCTTTGCACTGAGCTACATACACAGGCCTTTTTTTTTTTTTTTTTTTTTAAGACAGCTTCACTGAATCACTAACTTGCCTGGGCTGAGTTCGAACTTGCAGTCCTCCTGCCTCAGCCTCCCAGAGTGCTGGGATGACAGGTGTGCACCGCCACACCCGGGGCCCATGAGCCTGACAGCTCCTGTCTGTCAGAGTATGGCATGCAGCAAATGTGCAAGCATGGAATGGGGCTCAGGACACCAATTCAGGCAACTGACACAGAGGCAGGGGGGACATCAGAGAAGGGTCCCCCAGCACTGGCCCCCACTCAGTCAGTAGGAGGCTGGCTCTGAGGTGCTGTGCTTCCCCCAGGCCTGGGTGTTTGTGTGTCTGAGTCATTTGTCAGTCTGGGCCCTTGGCTGTGCGGGGGTGCAAGTGTCCGGACGGGTTGTTCTCACATCGCCTCGGAGTCTGTCTGCAGCCCTGCATCGGGGAACATGGCGAGCCGGTCACTCACTCGCGCCGTCTCCCCAGGGGACTGGAACGGTGGACTCCGCCACTCGCCTCTTCTCTGCTTGACACTTGACAGTTTACAAAGCACATCTCTGGCTTTGATGGGGGATATTATTATCCCGTTTATAAACAGGAGGGTTGGGCCTGCCAGGGAGCGATCTCGCTAGGTCTCCCCTTGGAGCTACTCAGTTGTAATCCTAAACCCTGTCCCATGGGCGGGCAGGTGGGCAGTGAATCCCACCCCAGTTCCTGGGTGCCCAGGCGCCCCCACGTCCCATCTGCCCAACCTGCGCGTCTGCTTTCCCGTGCACCCCACCTGCGTTGAGGCTGAGGAGCCAGGGGTAGGCCCCCAGGAGGACACCTCCAAGGGTGGAGCCATTCTCTCCCCTGCAGGAAGTGTCCCCTCTGGGACTTGCTGTCAGATCATTGCGAGGGGAGAGGTTGGGCGGACATGCAGGTGTGAGGGACAGCATAAGACCAGCCCCAAGTCGCCTGCTGGCCCTGCTGCTGCAGCCATAGCCCCCGGGGTGTCACCCGGCGCTGCCCAGCACCCAGATGGTGGGGCCCTCTCTCCTCGCAGGTGCACGGCAGGAGCTGGCGGGCAGGGCTGGGGCTGCATGTCCTCCTCCCACCTTCTGGTCCTTATCTCCCGCCTCCCCAGCCGCTGGCCGTGCCCAGGAGCCCTTCCAAGAGCCTCGCTGCTGGCACGCTGTGGGCAGGATCCCTCTTCCTCCTGGGTTTTGCCCGTCTCCATCCCCACGCCACGTTCCTGCGTCCTGCCCTGGGCAGCACTCTCCACCCATGCCCGGAACCCTGATCCCTGTGGCGCCAGGCGGGCCCCGGGCAGCTGCAAGCAGGCAGGGCGGGAGGAAGGGGAGCTACGCCTGGGGCTCCTGCAGCCTTCCATGGGCTTTGGCCTTGGGTGGGGAGGACCGAGAGGACCCCAGCATTAGCAATGAAGGCTCAGAGGCAGGATGCCAGGAATCCAAGGGGAAGACTTCTCGGAAGAGTGGATGCTGGAGCTGATCGCGCCATTCAAGGCCCCAAAGGAAGGTGCTTTCCGGGTGGCGGCCTCTGCCCTTCAGCCCACTCACAAGGTCCCTGCTGTCCCCGCCCTGTGTAAAGTCCGGCAGGCTCTCAGAGGACACTGGCCCATTCACGCCCTGACAAGGGCCCTTTGACGCTCACTCTGCCACGGCAGTTGGGCCCCCGCCAGCTTTGAGCATCTGGCGGCAGCTGAGATCGGTGGAGCAGAGCAGAGTAAAACTGGGGTGCACACAGCTCACTTCCATCCGCTCGCTGGCCTCAAGGGGCTTTACTTTCAGATGGAGTCAGCACAGGGGTCAGCGCTAGCCCAGTGCGCACAAGGCCCCAGGCTCCAGCCCAGCACCTCAAAAAAAAAAAAAAAAAAAAAAAGAAAGAAAGAAAAAAAGTGGTTTGTCAACTTCCCAATGGTGTGAAAGTGATACACATTCAGTAGAAACTATTCATCAAATTTTAAATTGGGATTTTTTCCCAATACTAGTAATATTCCTTAGGA